>VMDR010012312.1:0-26837 GCA_007922815.1 Macrotus californicus | reverse complement strand
GGCAACGAGATTGCTAATATTTAACATTTACAGTCCACAGTGATAGTGTGCGGGCAACAAGGTAGTACTAGTATGTCGGCAACGAGATTGCTAATATTTAACATTTACAGTCCACAGTGATAGTGTGCGGGCAACAAGATAGTACTAGTATGTAGGCAACAAGATTGCTAATATTTAACATTTACAGTCCACAGTGATAGTGTGCGGGCAACAAGGTAGTACTAGTATGTCGGCAACGAGATAGCAATGAGGGTTCTGTGAGCTAGTGCTCTGATGGTCTTGTGCTCTGGTGCTGGGCTCTGGGAAAAACCTGCTCTTGCATTCCAAGTGCACAAGGACAATAGACAGGGCTCACTTAAAGTATCAGAGAAGCGACGGGCCTAGGAAGTGACTACCCACCGTGACTCATTTAGGAATTTTTTGTCCAGACCATCCTGTATGGTTACTTTTAGTCACCAGCTTTGTAAGGCCTGCCATGTCTCCCCTTGTGCCCTAGCTCGTCAGGTTTAGTTACATGGCCCCTTTTTCATTGAAACCTAGAAAATCACTATGCCTTAAAACCAAAGAGACTGACTAAAATAATATCTTTTAAGATAAGTTGATACTGCTCCTGGATGGTAAAACCAGTCAGTAGCTTGCAATCAAGTGTTTATTGAGCTCCTGATACACGCCAGGCCCTGGGGCTACCATGGCAGAGTCCTGTCCTCGGTGAGTGTATACCCTGAGAAGGGATCACACACTGCATCTGCAGAGTAAGAGGGTGCCGGCTACTCCTGAGCGTTCTGAAAAAGACATTAGGGCAGTAAGAAAGCATGTGGCTGAGGGGTGACTTTCTCTAGGATAGGGTGACAACTTCAACATTTGAGGTGAGGCCTCAGGGAGGAAGAGGACAGGCAGGCCTGTAGATCCAGGAGCTCATTCACAGCAGAAGAGGCAGCAAGTACAAAGGCCCTGAACTGGAAACAAGCCTGTGTGCATGGTAATGTCAACAACAGTTTGCGGTTGTCTAATACCAGTCTAATGCCAACAGGAGTCCCCAATCTGGGGCACAGAAAAAGGAGAAAGTTTCTTCAGTGAACAATTTGCCAAGCCTGGGAACTGCAGCCTCCAGTGGAAACCAAACATGGACTCCCCCAGGACAGAGGGGAGGCCTGCTTATACAAAGTGCCTGTCCTTGGTCCTGATTGGCCCATTTTTATGTAAATGAGGACTCCCAGTTGCATAGTTCTGGTTGGTCCAAGTAGCGCTGTCTCGATCTGTCAGCTTCCCAAATTCTTAATGGCCTTTATGGAGCCACTCTGATTGGTCAGTGTAGATGGAAATGAGGGTACAGCTTGCACTTCCCATTAGCTCAGGAAGATCTCAAGCTGTGGGAAATGGGATTCCAGGAACTCCTTTATAAGGGTCCATTCAGACGGCAGGAGCTCAGGGGCAGCTCAGTCTGTGGCTTTTCCCTGACACGCAGTGTGCATGAGAGGCCTCTGCCAGCAATGGCTGCTGGACTCTGGGTATGAAT
Organism: Macrotus californicus; assembly: GCA_007922815.1. NCBI lineage: Eukaryota > Metazoa > Chordata > Mammalia > Chiroptera > Phyllostomidae > Macrotus > Macrotus californicus. Next base: position 25,321 of record VMDR010012312.1, on the reverse strand, counting down.
TTGAGCCCAGTTAACCACAAGGAATCCTTAACCCGGGATATGTTTCCTCTCATGGTTCACACTAGTAAATAAGGAAGAGAAAGGACAGAGAGGTTGAGGGCCAGGCAGTGGCCAGATCAAATAGCTCATGGTCAAGTGTGCCGTTTGACTGTAGCCGGAAGCCCCTGAATAGTTACTACCTGGGAGTGACATCTGATTTACACTTTAGAAAGGTGACCAAGCCGCCTGTGGGAGGGTGAAGGCTGGTTGGAGGTGAGGGTGAGCATGCTGGAGGACTAGCTGGGAACCAATTGCTGTCATCGGAGTGGGGCATGAGGCTGCTTTGGATTGGGGTTGATGTCGTGGAGATGGTGGAAAATAGTCAGATTTGGGATAAGATTGGAGACAGAGCTTACAGGATTACTGATGGATTAAATTGAAAGGTGGGAGGACCTGAAGAGAATGTGCACACGAGGGCAGTGGCTTTTGCTTGAGCACTGGGTGGATGGCAGTGTTGATTACCGAGCTAATGCGTGCTCTGGCTTGGCTGCTAATTTGGGGATACTGCTGAAACATTCCAGTGGGGTGACTGAGTCTGCACTGTGGTATTTGTATCTGGCGCTTGCTCAGGTGAGGGTTTAAGGCGGGATGTATGTTTGAGATCATGGTCAGGGTACACTCACGAAGAGAGAATTTAGAGAGAGAAGAAGGCCAAGGACAGAGTCTAGGGGTGTCCCAACTTGAGGAGTTCTAGTAGAGCACACCTCTGGGGAATGGCTGCAGTGTCCTGAAGGCAGGCCAGTGAAAAGGAGCAGTTCTATAAATAGAAATCCCTACGGAGAGGACAGAAAACCAGCCAGCTGTATGTACGGCTCTGAGAAAGAATAGTGCTTGAGAGGTGCTTGAAAGTGTGATGTTCTGCCTCTTGAATTCTAGGAAAGCTACCTGAGGAGGCTGTGCCTAATTGAGCAATACAGCCCCTTAGAATCTCACATTGTCTTATGTTTGTGTTAGGGATTATTGGCTTTGTGAGCAAAGGCTTTTGACATTTGTGGATGCAGTGTGCTTGTTATTATTATAAGTGGAATGCTCTGAAATGAATGTCAGTTCTTTTTTCCCCTAAGCTTTGCTTCGCGAGTTACCACAAAGTTTGTTTTAGAAACTTAGGATAGGTGAGCGCCAAGAGAGATGGGTGATTTCTGAACATTCTAATGGCTATTTACTGCTGAATCTTGTCATTCCTTCATATCCCATGGGGGAAGAATGATGTCATTTTATATACAAAGAACCTCGTGGGTGTTGATGTGACTAGTTGGGATAGGTCAGCTCCTCCTTCTCACCTAGGCCTTCTGATCTGTTGCACGCATTTGGGAGATGAGGGTGTATTACCATAGTTTCCTGTTGTGGGTGTAACAGATCACCACACTTCATGTCTTAAAACAAGACAAATTTAGCCCTGGCTGGTGTGGCTCAGTGGGTTGAGTGCCAGCCTGTGAACCAAAGGGTTGCCAGTTCGGTTCCCAGTCAGGGCACATGCCTGGCGTGCGGGTCAAGGTCCCCAGTAGGGGGTGCACGAGAGGCAACCACACATTGATGTTTCTCTTCCTCTCTTTCTCCCTCCCTTCCCCTCTCTCTAAAAATAAGTAAAATATAAAAAGTAAACAAGACAAATTTGTTATCTTACAGTTCTAGACGTCAGAAGTCTGAAGGAGATCTGTAGTGGGCTGCCTAATGCCCTCCAAAGATCAGGCTCTAACTTCCAACCCCTGTAAATATTCCCACAGAGGGTAGTATTTGCAGATGTGAGTAAATGAAGCATTTTGAGATGTGCAGGCTATCCTGGATTATCAAGATGGACACTATGCTGTCACAAATGCCCTTGTAACAGAGAGGCAGAGGCAGATGATGCAGAGACAGAGAGGAGAATACTGTGGCCTCGGAGGCAGAGATTGGAGTGATGGAGCCACCACCCAAAGAGTGGTCGCAGCCACCAGAAGCTGGAAGAGCAAGGAAAGGATTGCCCCCGAGGTCCTCTGGGGTTGCACAGCCCTGCTGAACTGCAGAACTAGGGAAGAATACATTTCTGTTGTGTTTAGCCACTACATCTGTGGTAACTTGTTATGGCAGCAATAAGAAACTAAGACAGAGCCTCACTGGTCTAAAAGCAAGTGTTGCCAGGGCTGTGGGCATTCTCCCCCTCTCCTGGCCGCTCTAAGGGATAATGTTAATTTGCCTTTTCCAGCCTCCAGGAGCTGCGGGCAGTCCCTACTTCATCCCCCTCTGCCTTCAAAGCCACTCTTTCTTGACACTTCTTAGACACTGACTCTTGTACCGCCATCATCCCCGTGCAAGGACCCTTGTAATTATATTGGACCCACCTGATTAGTAGAATCTTAAAATCATCTGATTAGCCCCTTAATTCGATAGACAGCTTTAATTCCTTTTTGCCATGTAAGGCAACATATGGACAGGTTCTGGGGATTAGGACAGGGACATTTTTTGGAGGCCATTATTTCTGCCTCTCACAGGCGGTAGTTTTTTAAGATTAGCATCTAATCTTAAGATTAGTGAAGAAATAGGTCTTGCTGGGAAACCTGACTTGCCCGTCGGAGGTTACTATGGCATGATTACCTTCCTCCCAGGACGTGAGCCAGCCAGACTTTCCTGTTTCAGCCTCTAGATCAAGCTTGCTTTCTCGAGGCACATAGCAAACCCTGTGATGATACCCACGGTTAAAAAAAAGACACCAGAGATGCTTACCAGAGATACTGAGCATTTGCATCTGCTGGGCTCAGATTTTAAGAGCCTGGCAATGAATCATGACCTTGGAAAGCCCTGCCTTCCTGGAGATCTTGTGCACAGTTGTCATTGAGATTGGACTCCAGGCTGCACGATGTATATTGTCTGTACTCTGCCCCTAGGAATGCCTCTGGAGTCAGTGCTGCAGGTGTGCAGAGTGGCTTTCCCCCATGGCTCAGGGAGGCTTTAAGGAGAGGGCTTGGCTTTGCCTATCTCGCCTTGCTGCTTTTTGTGTCAAAACTCAGTAACGGTTCATTGATCTCAGCAGGACCGTGGCCACACCTTATCTGGAGGCAGAAAGCCCGTGCCTTCTATTTCCAAAGATTTCACATTTGTCACACGGTCCCAACCCTATCGGCTTTGTTGCTGACCTTCTAGGGAGGCCTGCCAGAGGAAGATAGGTGAAGGACCCACAAGGACACAGTAAGTCAGCCTTTAGAACTAGAGCTTTCTGAATTGTGGCTGAACTTTTCTCTTTATTTCTTTTTAAGTGGACCAGTATTTTCAGAACTTCAGGCGTAGTTTTTCCCCTATCCCCGTTACCACCTGTGCGTAGTATACTTGTCTTCCAACTTATTCTAAGTCAACTCATTTATTTTAATTTGATCTTATTCTAATTAACAACATATCCAGACTTATGGATTTGTTATGCTTGTGCATGTCAAAATAAACTTAATTGTGAGAATAAAAAAGAATGTGTCTGCATATGGTGTTCCGCAGCACCAGTGTATCAGACTCAGAACAAGAATTCTGTTAGACCGTACCGACTTTCCCAGAGGCTGTGTGCCCAAGGGAGATAGTCTTTGATGATCAATCAGTCATCAATCAGCCAGACTTCTGTAAGCTAAGAGGGTGGCTGGTTAGCTATTTAAGAACCTTATTTCAGGAAGAATTACCTGTCAACCCGGGAGTGGACGTGCCTTTATTCACAGCAAGCAAAAGGGTGTCTTTACTTACTGTAGTATTTGCAACATAATTACATGGATATGTGTACACACCAGAAACCATCATCTGTGTTCCACTTGTGGATAAACACCAAGGAAGAACTTACATTTTGTTTATCTGAAGGAAACAGGGCCTTCACCAGAGCCATGAAATCCATTATCCGAGGAAAGTAAGAATTTAATAAACATATTTTTATCTACTTGGCCTTTCTTGGCTGCACTTTTTTTACAAAATATTTTTATACCATATTCTTTGTTTTAATACAGTTATCTTGCTCTCGGGCTCTGGGGAAAGTAAAATAATCAAATAACAAAGAGTCAATAGGGAAAGGTCCTGCTGTTGGGCTGGGCGTCAGCTTCGGAAGGTGTCCGGAGAGCAGGTCGCCTTGGCCTCTGCCGTCAGCACAAGGGGAACGTGTGCGCGGCAGGACTGAGGCCCGCCCTGCCACCCTGTGCGCCGTGGTGGTTGCCTTCTCTTTCTCTCTCAACCTCTTTGGGGTCAGGGGAGTCGTGTGTGGCGTCCGCTGCTTCTTACAACATAAAAGCGCCTTAAAACGATTAGCTGGATTCCTGGGCCTCCTCTTGACCAGCTTTGAGAGAGTGTAAAATCAGAGTTCTTTGGAAATTTGGAGCCTCTCCAACCTCCTCAAAAACCAAGGGTCTAGTTTTACATGGAAGGTTGTGAGAAGACTTGGGTTTCCCTGTTGCTCGCGGCCTGTTCCCCTCTGCTCCATCTTCTCTAGAAATATTCCTTTTGTTAGTCAGTTGTATCAGACTGTTATTTTCCGGGGAGCTGGAAGATGTCATGAGACCTTGAGACTGGCATGTCTCTTGAGTGATGGTGGTAAATGAACCAGCTTGAATGCAGAGCTCCGCATGGCGTAGATGCTGATTTCCTGAAGCTGATGTGTGTGCAAATGTAACTCACCTTTTTGACATTGAGATAGTGTTTTGCTCTTGGGAAGAACCCTGTCTGTACAGGCCTTTTGAATATTTGCATTTTATTTCCAGAGTCTTTGCTGCTAACTTGGGTAAATGTATTACTTTGCATACTCCCTTACCTCATTTTCCTAGTGGAAACAAAGGCAGCCACCTGACAGGCTGGCAGCAAATTTGACCGTTGGGCTGGAACTGCAGGTGAGTAAAAAGGTGGCCCAGGTCGCGAAGTGTCATTTTGTCTCATAGCTGTTGGGCTGGCTTTGGAAGCATTAAGTATATCCAGTTAGCGGCACTTGGGCATCGCTCCTTTTAAGTCCTGTATTCTAAGAGGAAGAAGGTCAGTGTCAGTGTCTCTCAGGTCCCAGCTGGGCTCCATACCTAATCCTGGGCAGCTTCCTCCTATGCTTTGATCCACTCCACGAAGGCCAAGGATGGCGGCATGAATGAGGAGGAGGGTCTTAGAACCTTCAAGAACTGGAGTTGAAGAATCACGAGTCAACATTTTGTCCAGTCTTTTTAGTGCAATTAGGCATGTGGTGGAAAGAATGTGTCTTAGGCACACAGCCAGCTGGTGCCAGAGCTAACCGGTTGCCTTTTCAGAAGTAGTCATCATCAGGAACATGGTGTCCACCTTACAGCCAGCCAGCACCTCATTAAAATCCTCCCCAAGCATTTTTTAAAATGATCTTAGAGGGGAAGGGAGAGAAAAACACCGACGTGGGAGAGAAACATCAGTTGGCTGCCTCCTGTACACGCCCTGACTGGGGACTGAACGTGCAACCTGTGTATGGGCCCTGACCAGGAATCGAACCCATGACCCTTTGGCGCGTGGGACAGTGCTCAACCAACCAAGCCACACTGGCCAGGGCCCTGCCAGCATTTTTTTAGTGAGTCGTTGAGGTGAGTAGTGACTTAACAAGGAAACCCATACTGTATATTTTATTTTTAACTTTTTATTGACCTATAATATATATGCAGAAAAGCACATATGACAAATATACAGCTTGATGAATTTTTACAAAGTGCACGCACTCACATACCCGCTCAGAAAACAGAACATTGCCAGCACTTCAGAAGCCCCCTCAGGCTCCCTGTGCTACCCCCAACCACTGTCCTAACCCTCACCAGCACCGATTACCGTGGCCTGTCTTTGTGCAGTCTGTATAAATGAGTTCATGCAGAGTGTACCGTGTTATGTTTTGCTTCTTTGGGCCAATGTTATGCTTGTGAAGTTCATCCATGTTGTGTGTATAATTGTAGACCAGTGATTTTCAACCTTTTTCATCTCATGGCACACATACACTAATTACTAATTAAAATTCGGAGGCAAACCAAAAAATACATTTTTGCCGATCTGACAGAAAAATAGGTATAACTTTGATTCATTCACACCAGATGGCTATTGTGCTGGCTGATGTCATTTTTTTATTTGACAATCTAAGGGGAAAAGAGGTCAGTGCCCCCGACTAAATAGTCAGGTATTGCATGTGGCTCACCAGTTGAAAATCGCTCTTGTAGACCCTTCAATCTCATTGCCGTAGAGTATTCCGCTGTGTGAACATGCCATGACTTACTGATCCATTCTATCATAGATGGGCATTTGGGTTTTTAGTTTGGGGCCATTGTGACTAGTGCTTCTGGAGACGTGCTCGTATGTGGTTCTTGGTGAACGTGGGTCCACACTACGGTTGAGTATCTACGTAGAAGTGGAATTTCTGGGTCGTAGGGCCGACGTGTGTTCAGCTTTACGAGATAACTGCCAGTTTTCCCCAGTGGTTGTGTCAGCGTGCACTTTTACCAGCCGTGTAGGAGGGCTTCCTTCCCTCACCTCCTCAGCACTTAGTATTTCTCACCTGTTTCGCCTTAGCCGTTCTGGTGGGTGTGTAATCGGGTTACGCTGCGGTTTTCATCTCAGCCTTTATATTTGACTCTAAAGGACTTGGATGTGGGCTTTTCCTGTGCTTAGCATGGGCTTGGTAATCTTCACTGTTTTTGGATGGCGACCTTAGAAGGGCAATATTATTTTAAGTTTTCCAAGAGGCTGATGGGTTCTAACAAACACCCTCGTCTCTCAGCTGTTCTGCAAGAGAGAAGCATGTGGAGTTGGTGTCTTACACTGAGTAACATTCTGCTCTGACCATATGGTTGGTTTGTTGCGGGGAGATCAGCAGAAATAAGGAACGAGGTACAGATCAAGCCAGCATAATGTGGTCTAGCTGAATTTGTTAGCAGCAAGCCTGGACATTTATAGTTTAATACAGGGGAATCGGCAGGTGAAAGGTGGATGAGCCTGAAGCTTGTTCACATCGAGGCCTCATGAGACCCAGCTCCATTTCCAGGCTTTGAGTGGGACAGTGCGCCCTGCGGCAGTCCAGTGCGGTGCCGGGGTAGAGGGACTGTGAAGAAGAAGAAAAAGGAAGTAGCTCAGACCCACTGGGCAACTGAAGTTGCAACCCTAGTGTTGCTTCTTAGCCCAGAGTCCATCCAGGTTTTTCTCTTGGTCGAGGCAATTTCCTGAGCTGAATAATTTATCCTGAAGGAAAATTAAAGCTCGACTAGGAAGTAGTGTTGGTATGTGAAGTATACGGGAAAGACCCAGGTCTTTTGAAGGTGGGGTAATACGATTCATTCCTCGGCTGTTTTCCTCAGGGTTCACACCAGCACAGGAGGGTGATTAGCGAAGACAGATTTGGCATCGTTGTTTATGCAACTGCTTTCTCCATTTCTGCTCTTCGTCTGGGGCGCATCTCAGGTACTCAGTGAATGAGGGAGTGGCGGAGAGCTGGACTGCGACTCCTGAATTCAGATTCCTCTGTTCTAGGTGAGGGCCTGCTGAAGAGATTGGAGCCCTAATCTGTGCGGGGATTTTGCCTGGCAAAGGGATGCTTTTTGCCAGAAAATGAAGTCACTATGGGCTTGGCAAAGGACCGACTTCAGTAGGATAATGGGATGCTGTTTCCTAGGACTCAAATGACTTTTCTCATTAGTTACCCTGTGGATTGTGTAAAGAGGCTGTTAGCCTCCCTTCTAGGAAGAGAAAAGCGCCCGCAGGTTGGTAGGATCCCTTGTTGATTACACCCAGCATGGTGGATAAAAGTTAATTCATGCCTGTTGTTTTGGGACATGACTTTTGGGACTTTATGCTATTAGTTCTATTACAAATGTGACATTTTATTGGGCAGGAGGGGATGAGTGTGGCTTGAAGGACTATGTGTGTGTGCATGCACGCACATGCTGTGTGGTGTACTATACAAAGTGTGCTTTTGTTGTCCAAAGGGTGGAAGGGAGTCTTTTTTGAGCACTGATAAGTGCCCGGGTCAGCGCCAAGCCTTTGGACTCTGATGTTTGTATAACTTCATCTAATCCTCCATTTGGTATTTGTGAAACAGATGCTTGCAGGGTTGATAATTTGCTGGTAAGACATTGCATCAGCCACCAAGGCAGCAGTAACCCTCAGCAAGGACATTCCTTAAAGTACTTTACTGAAGAAATGCAGTTGAGATTAGGACTTCCCGCTCTGCCACTGACAGCAAAGTAGGTGTGGGTATGGGAATTTTTCATCTAGAAGGTGTGCCCTGGGGCTCACCACCTGCTGTGGTTACAGTAGGAAAGAATAAGGCCAGGCTCTTATCTGGCTTCTTGCTGACAAGAAGCCCCTTTAGCTCCACCAGACTGAGTTCCCTAAGGGTAGAAGCCATGCCCTTTGTATCCTCAGTGCTGAGCATGAAGCTAGGTATTTTGTTGACTGAAGGGGAAGAACACGAAGAGTTGAAGGGGAAAAATATGGATTATAACTTTGAAAAATGTTTTTCTGCCTTGCCCTTTCCCAGAAGGAATTGACATCATCAACAGAAATTGCCATTTAGATTCATTGAGAGCTGGTTCACGGGCAGGCGATGTGCGGAGAGGTGGATAAGACAGGCATCAGTAAATGCTTTCTGTTACCATTACTGTCGGCTGCCAGGAGGTGTGGTAGGAAATAGGTTCTCCATCCTGCTCTCCCACGTTCTTTCTTTCCTTCTCAAGAAACGTATCAAAATGCTCAGCAGTAGTGTTATAGATAAGACTGAATCCACACTAACTGCAAGTAAATCCCTGTAACATTCAGAAATACTTTGTTCAAGTCCCTTACAACAGATCACTGTATACCTCCTAATGAGTCGCCACACTGTGCCGAAGACTTACGGGCGCAGAGAAAACTCACAGCCCCCGCCTGCCCGAGACTGCACTGCCATAAATTCCACAAATTCACTCATCGTTAGGTAGCTGCTGCCACACTGCCAGCCACCGCAGCACTTAGTGGCATGAAACAGCAAAATTGGTGCTCACGGGCCCACAGGTCAGTTGGTGGGTCGTCGTTTGCATCTCAGTGGGGTTCACTTACACAACCTGGGGGTCAGTCTGCTTGCTGGTCTTGGCTGGGCTTTCTCACACGTTTGGGGTGTGGGTGGCTGAGTCTGGTCTCAGGTGGTGGCAGCTGGGCTCCCTTCCATGTTGTCTGCCCTCTTCAGCAGGTTACTTACGTGGTTCTAGGTAGGTAAGCAGAGGCATGCCATGAGTAGCTTTTGAGGCCCGGGTTCAGAACTGGCATACTGTGATGTCTGCTGCATTTCATCAGCCAAAGCAAGGTGTGAGACCAGACTGGATTCAAAGAACAGGGACAGAGATTCTTCTCAGTGGGGTTGCTGCAGCTTCATTGCAAAGGCCATGGACACAGGGAGACCATTAACTGGGGCCATCGGTGTAGTCAGTCTGCCACGTCCATTGTTTTATTCATCATCTTACAACCTTCCTTGTGGCCCCTTATGCAGTCTTTTATCCTCTTGTTCCATTCTTTAGCAATTACACTTTACAAAAGACTGTACCACTTTCTGTGCATGGTCTGAGGAAGCCACCAAGATAAGGTACTAGGCTCGTTCTGCAGAGGTGGGGGAGAGACACAAACGTGGCCAAGCTAGAGAGAATAGGGGCGAGCCCAAAGAAGCTTGTGTGCAGAGTGGGCTGTGAACCCAGAGGAGGGTGAACCAAGCCTGTGGGTTGGATCAGAACCAGAAGAGGAACTAAGTCCCCCAGGACCTGGGAACAGGAAGTGGCTGGAGAACAGGGAGAGAAAAGAGAGTGTCCAGAAGGTGGAGAGGTGCCGGGGGGGGGGGGCAAAAGGACCACAGTATTTGTCCTAGAATGCTTGGTTTCAGAAACTAGGGGTGGGAACGGCAGGTGGTAAGGTTGGGAAAAGCGTGCCCGACTCTCGGCTGGGTGGCGGAGCCAGCTGTGGGGGCTCAGCGTCTGGGACGCTACTAATGGCCAAAAGGCAGCTGTTCACAGCTTTTTTCTTTTCACATGAAGTGACTCATGCACTTTAAGGAACAGACAGTGTGATTACTTCACCCTGGTGCCTTTTCCTCAGCCCAAGGAGGAAGATAGGGAAGCACAGTTCTGTGGGCTCCGCGCCGTGTGTGGAGGCGCCCTGGGTGCCGCAGGAGAGTCAGGAGGGTGCCAGGGGGTATTATAACGTTTTGGAGAAAACACGGGTCTGTCTGCCAGATACCACTTCCCTGCTGCTGTGGGGGTGTTCGGACCTAACTGCAGTTGGCCTTTGCGTCGATCTCCTTACAAACCAAAAATTTGTGTGTAACTTTTGACACCCCCGAAACTTAGCTATTAATAGCTGCTGTTCACCAGAAGTCTTACTGATAACATAAACAGTCGATTAACACATACTTTGTATATGATCTGTGTTATGTACTGTATCGTTACAATAAAGCCAGCTTAAAAAAAATGTTATTAAGATCGTACGGAAGAGTAAATGCTTATACAATATTTATTGAAAAAATTTTGGCGTAAGAGGACCTACACAGTCTAAACCCAAGCTGTTCAAGGGTGTGTCGTACTCAGCGAGTGGAACGTGTATTAGCTGTTTCTTTTGGCCAATGGGTACCATGAAAAAAATGACTGGATCAGTGACAGTGCAGTAAAGTGGGAAAGTTTGAGTTTGGGAATCTCTGGTCAAGTTGTTAGGAGTGCTGGGTTTGAATCCTGCCCCTGCCTGTTATTAGAGGTGTGACCTGGGGCGAGTGGGTTACTTTCTCTGACCTCGTCTGTAAAGTGGAGGTGATACCTTCCTGCCTAGGATTATCGGAGGAATAAATGAGTTTGTAAAAGGAAAGGGCTTTAAATGGAGCCTGGCACAGCGTAAGCACTAATCTTGGAAGCTACTTTCTTACCATTATTAATTCAGTAACGCCATCTTTGGCTGTGGCTAGGTTAGTCGTTCTGCAATGGCAACAAAAGCAGGGCACAGGTACCCCTGTTGGGGGAAGGAAGGCCTGCAGGGGAGTGCAGGAGCCATTGAGTGGCAAATAGGACTTTATATTCTGCGTGAAATGACAAACGGAAGTGGACAGTGCTGTGTACCTTTATGCTCGGCCAGAAAGTCCTAGTTTTCCACCAGCCTGTCATTTCAGAAAACTTAACTTACCAAATGCAGCTCTGGTTTCAAAGTGATGTATGTGCTCAGGCACATTTATTCATATTATCTCCTGTGTATCGTTACTCCCCCCACAGCCCCCAAGTGAAATAACCTGTCTCTACAGTAAATGGCACAGGTTAAAGGAGCATAGATGGTGCCTTGTCATTTCCGACATTAATGATAGTGTGTGTGTGTGTGTGTGTGTGTGTGTGTGTGTGTGGTGGGATGGGGGGCTTGTGCAACTGGGAAGAAATGCTCTTCACTCACCAGGTAGGATTTTGTTTGTAGCTATAAGCTGATTTGTGATGGCTTAAGCAGATCATTGTTCCCCATCTCCAGTTGGTCTCTTTTTCCTTAAGAGAGCATCAGATTACATTGGGTTAGGTTCTCTGCTGTCCTCATAGTTGGGCATGCTTGTGTGTGTGTGTGTGTGTGTGTGTGTGTGTGTGTGTGTGAGAGAGAGAGAGAGAGAGAGAGAGAGAGAGAGAGAGAAAGAGAGAGGCTTTTGTGTTTGTGTTCCATAGCAGGGATCTGGCCACCTTCCGCCTTGCCTCCTTTCTCCTCCAGCCCGGTCTGCTCGCTCTCCTTCTGCCCAGGGAACTTTCCTCTCTCCATCTCCACACACGTCACTCTGACTGCCTTTCTGACTTGTAACTGGGAGTTGGCTTTGGCCTCATTTCTCATTCTGCTCATGTTCTTTTTGGAGTCTGCCAAATCTCTTTTGCATTTGTTTTTCACCTCGGTGCTCTATTCTGTCAGCAGTTCAGTGAGCCCTTTCCCAGCTAATTTTTCCCCATTTGCTTTTTAATTAGTTTCCCTCTCCTGCTTCTTGCCCCCACCCCTTTGTCCTTCTGTCCTTCTGTGGATAACCAGTACCAGACCCAGGATTTCTTGCATGCTTTTAAGAAAATGTGGGCTGGAGCAACACTAGTCACAGTCACTGATTCCCGCGTTGTGACTTTGTCACCTTGCTCTGTAATTGCAGGCTTTTGTGCTCTGTGGTAAGTTTCCAGAGGCAGGGACCTGGTATCTTGTATAGAATATTTGTTAGTAAGTGCTCTGAGTGTTAACCTCTGTTTTTAAAGTAAATCTTCTCAAAGACAGGTAGCAAGCTTCTTTTTTATAGATTCAGACACAGTCTATGAAACCCCTGAAATATTAAGTAAACCTTTAGTGTCTGTGTTATTGGGGGTGAGAGTGTTCATGTTTTGTATCGCACTCCTGTAGGAGTGTGTGGCCCCTGTGCATTAGGACCCCCTGCCTGGCTTACTTAGACAGCCTAAGGAGACTTGCAGTTGTAGTATGTGATCTGGAAAGAAAGGGTAGAGGCTGCCGGGGCACACAGAAACCTGTTTCTGGTGAGAGTAAAGCCCTTATTAGGTACCTGGAGGTGCACAAGTGCAGGTGTGCACAACTCCGCCATCCAGACAGGGAGTGGTAATAAGAGAGCTTGACGCTTGTTTTGAGAATTTCTCCCCTATCCTAATTCTCACCCCTTAGAGGTTAGATGGAATAAGAGAAGAGGTGGCTGCCTGAGGAATTCCAGTGTGAAGCATACCACATGAATTCTGTCCTCAGCAAGTTAGCTCAGCTCCTTAGAGCAGCTGTAGGCTGCCAGGGACAACGGGGGTTATGGGTCCCCGCTGGAGCTCCTAGATCCTTGCTACTCAAAGGGGGTCCCCAGACTGGCAGCAGCAGCTCCATCTTGGAGCTAATTAGGAAGGCAGACTCTTGAGACCCACTGACTCAGAACCTACCACATGGCCAGGTCCCCAGGTGACTCACAGACACAGGAATGTGCAGGAGCGAATCATAGGCTCTGCCTGTTTCCCAAAGGCAGCCAGATCTCTCTCACAGGCAGCGTGTCATGCGCATGGCTTCAGTGTTTTGGACTAAGTTCTGATCTCCTATCATCTTTAAGGTAAATTCTAAAACAAAGTGATTTAGATGTAGCTCTGTATGCCCGTATGTGATTTAGTCCCTTTCAGTGTGTGTTCACAGGCAGATGTGTAGATCAGAAAAATCATCCTTGACTCTGGCTGAGGTCTGAGGATGGCAGGATACCGTCATGCCTACCATAGACAGCCACCTTAGAAAGTGTTGGGGATGCAAGCAGTAAAGCACTGGGTTTTTTTAGAAATCTGGTCTAGGGATATGAACGAATAGAAGGGTAATTCATCTCATACTATGTCTTGTGATAGCATAAGGGACCAGAGAAAAGAGTGGGTAGTTCCTTACTGCTGGGGTATCAGTATGTATGGATAGGTGGACGACTCAATATGATAAAGACAGTTCTAGAGCTTTGCCAGGCTTCTGACCTCTTCAGCGAGCTGTCCTGATTCCTCTGCAGACGGTGAATGGATAGCAACTTCTGTGTTTTCAAGTAAGGAGCTTGCACAGTCATCTGTTTAGTTCCCCACCTGCTCACATGCGGCCAGAGAGAGAATGTTTGCCGGGTGGTGCTGTTCTGCTGCTGTGCCCGTGGCTGCAAACCCCTGCTTCCCGTTAGGAGGAATGACTTCCCGCTATGACTTCTGTCTTCGTGATCTTAGATCGGAGGCAGATTATATTTAAATTCATTGCTTTTCCTTCAGGATTGCCTAGCTGGAGCATGGTCACTAATCCCTGTAGTGGAATGAGCCCCATTTGACAATTTAGGAGGTGGATTTTGGCTCTCTTGATGAAAATTCTTAAAAGTCTTGCAGAAGAAAGAAGCAATGGCCTTGTAATATTTGTACTGTTTACTGTGGAACAAGAACTGTCTGGGAAACTAGAGAGTGTTTGCACTTAGCCTATTGCCTTTTTTATCTTTATTTTTTAACTAGAAGCTCTTTTTTTCCTGTACCCTGACTTGCGTATTCACATTCCTTGGAGTAAAATAAACCTGTAAACAAATTCTCTAATCATGTACAAGCTGCGTAAGCTTGGCAAGTACAGTTAGCTCATTCTCTGAATCTCATGTGTAAAGCAGAGAGCACATACTTCAAAATGAATCGAGATGATGTCTACAGAGGGTAAGGTAGAGTTCATGCAATCGTTTTTGTTTGTTTGTTTATTGGTCTTATATTGAGCACCTGACATCTAGCAGGCACAGTTACTGGGGCGTGTGCTAGGCACGATGCTGGAATGTGCTTGTATTTCTTATGAGGACAAGACCCGCCCTTGTTAGAGCTCACAGTCCTTTATTTAATGCATACATGGCTAAATGAAAGTGCTGGGCCAGTAACGCAGATACAGGAAGCGGCCTGTGCAGGTTCCATAGGAAGCTGGAGAACCACGTCCCAACCCTCCATTCCTGCCCAGGTTTCCCTACAGGAAAGGGTACAGTGTTACGAGATAGTCCCTTTTTTTTTTTTTTTTTCAGAAGATACTAGAAACTCATATTTTTGTGTGAAATCTGTTTTTCAAATGTTGCTGACCAGTTAAAAAAATCTTCCTGACCTGATTTCTAGTGTGGCTTCAGCTAACAATAAGAGTGTATCCTTATCGACAAATGTAATTTTGATGTTCTGGCCCATCCCTTCACCACAAAGCAGGCCCCCAGCTGTCCACCCATCTTTTCTCCACCTGCAGGACACATCTCTGGGGTCTGCACCCCAGGGCCTTGGCGAATCTCTCCCCCTCATGAATTGTGGGCCACAGCAGTGAGAAACTTGACCATGGACTGGCCACTTTCCTGAAATAAAACAGTTTGAAAGGTCCATACTGGACTGAGCTCTGGGTATAGGTTTTTTTCTTTTTTTTTTTTTTTAATGCTGTTCTAATTGCTGCTTCCACTTGAACCTAAAAATGAAGATCTGAAATGGTGTGTTTTAGAAACTTGCTATTCTCATCAGGGCCTGCGTTTATATTCATCCTGTACAGGATTGTACATTTATGAGCACTTAAGTTATGAGCTACAAATTTTGACTAAAATAAGCAAACGAAAAAATAGTATCTCTCAAAAAACATTGGCACCGACCTCATTGTTAGTATGGCTTTTTTATAGGCTGTCTTCTAAAATGGCCGAACTTTAACACATATTTACTTACCATTGTATAGTTACTGGGAGTGAACTTGGCAGGGAAGACTTCCTCAAGGAGATAAGGTCCTTGATTTCTTTTAGGATCCTCTTTAACTGTCACTTTCCTCAGCCCCTCCTGTGGCCTCAGACTGTTCTGATTCCTGGTAGAAGGGAGCTGTTACTCATCCACCACTTCCACGTGCTTTGGAGTGGCAGCGGCTGGTGCTAACGGATCGTCTTGCTGATGGCTGTGGAACGTGCCAGAGAGGAATGCGCACATTTCTTTTGTGAGCCTAGGGCCCAGGTATCCAGCTTTTCCCTCACCTGCCAGCAAGTAGAGGCAAAACACCATGGTTTAATGGTTCACGGCAGGGAAAAATTGATCCAGAAAATACCATGCTTAGGGTAGTGATTTCCGAGTGAGAATATTAGCACAAAATTGGAAGGACTTACACAGAGGGAGTAATCTGAATGGCCCAGAATTAGTGTGGGATCCATCACAGCAGCGTCACCTGTTGTCACAGCATAATGCCTATTTGGGATGGGTAGGTGTGTGTGTGTATTGGGAGGTCAGGAGAAGAACAAGAGTGAAGTGGAAGGTAAGAAGAGTGTTCCTTTGAGGGGAAAGGTGAGAATTCCCAGGGAAATGCAGAGAATTAGTGGCGTCAGGGATGTATAAACACTCAGGGTCAGCCCATGTCAAATTATATAGTAATTTGAGGTGCCCCGATTAGAATCCTTGTTTTCCCTTTTTATGTGGACTTTAAATAATTTTTTATTTTTCAGTTATAGTTGACATACAATATTATATTAGTTTCAGGTGTACAACCCAGTGATTAGACATTACATGTAACTTACAGTATTATCACCATGATAAACTTAGTATTCCCTATGCTGTACTTTACATCCCTATGACTATTCTGTAACTACCAATTTGTGATTCTTAATATCTTCACCTTTTTCACCCATCTCTCGAACCCCCTTCACATCTTAAAGAAGGCCTTTAACATTTCTTATAATACTAGTTTGGTGCTGATGAACTCCTTTAGCCTTTTGTTGTCTGGGAAACTCTTTTATCTTTCCTTAGATCCTAAATGATAGCTTGGCTGGGTAGGGCAATCTTGGTTGCAGGTCCTTGATTTTCATCACTTTGAATATTTCTTGCCAATCCCTTCTGACCTGCAAACTTTTCTGTTGAGAAATCAGCTGAAAATCTTATAGGAGCTCCTTTGTAAATAACTAACTGCTTTTCTCTTGCTGCTTTTAAAATTCTCTCTTTGTCTTTAATCTGGCATTTTAATTATGATGTGTCTTAGTGTGGGCCTCTTTGGTTCATCTTCTTGGTCTCATCCTGAGCTTATACGTCTGTTTCCTTCACCAGGTTAGGGAAGTTTTCTGTCATCATTTTTTCACATAGGGTTTTCAATTCCTTGTTCTCGCACTTCTTCTTGGACCCCCATGATGTGAATATTGGTTTGCTTGAAGTTATCTCAGCGGCTCCTTACACTATCCTCATTTTTTTGGATTCTTTTTTCATTTTGCTGTTACGATTGAGTGTTTTCTGCTTCCTTATCTTTCAAATTGCTACTTTCATTCTCTGCTTCTTCTACTCTACTGTTGATTCCCCATAACGTATTCTCAGTCTCAGTTAATGTAGCCTTCATTTCTGACTGGTTCTTTTTTATGTTCTCTAGTTCTATTTTTATGCTTCCTCTCTCCTTGTTGATGTTCTCACTAGGTTCATCTCTGCTCCTAAGTTCATAGAGCATCCTTACAACCAGATTTGAACTCTGCATCTGGTAGGTTGCTTGTTTCCATTTTGTTTAGTTCTTTTTCTGGAATTTTATACTCTTCTTTTATATGGTACCTCTTTCTTTGTCTCCTTATTTTGACAGCCTTCCTGTGTTGGTTTCTATGTATTATGTAGAGCTGCTTTTTCTGCTGGGCTTGGTGGAATGGCCTATAGTAGGTGTTCCATAGGTTCCAGTGGCACAGCCTTCCCAGTTACCCAACTGGATACTCCAGGTGCTATCCCCTTCCTCCCCCCACCCCCATAGGGATGAGTACACCCTCCTATTGTAGTTGAGTCTTGATTGCTATTGTTAGGTCAATGAGGGGGATTTACTCCCATGGAGGATCAGCAGTGCAGGGGCCCACTCACAGAGCAGGGCTTATGAGGGGAGACCCAAAAAAACCAAACCAAAATTATCTTTTGCAGGGCTTTCCCCTTGTAGTACAGGCTTCCCCTGCTAGGTGAGTGTTCTAAGAACCCATCTGTATCAGTGTACTAGCTCGCATTGTTGTGAGAGGCTGTGTTCAGCTTCAGTGGATATTTTTTGCACCTGGTTTTCAAAACAATCAATTGTACCAACTCGGAATGAAAGAGATGTAACCTAACAGCAGTTCCAATTATAAATAAAGCCATGGTGATTTTAATTGGGGTATGGTAGGGAAGGCTGAAAAAGAGCCAAAGATGGCTGTGGCTTCCAGAAAACTTAGTTTTGTGCAGCCACTTAGAAACTGAGCAGCCAGGGCAGTTTACTCAGACTCACTGCAGCTCAGTTTCCCTGTGCGTAAAGTAGGGATAATAGTCTCTACCTTAGAAGTTGTTGTGAAGATCAGCCAGGTGAATGTGAAGCTGTACTTGGCACACAGTAGTCACTATATGATAATGATGCAGATGATAGCAAATAGTTACAGAAGTGTGGAGTCTGGAATAAGGATAATGACAGGTCCAGTGTTTGGCAAGAATCAAATCCTATCGGAAACACTGGGATCTGGCTAATGGAATCACGGACTTAAGGGGTCTGCAGGTACAGGGTGCCCTGACAGGGGAGGGCCTGGGAGATGTGAATGCAGTTTCAGGTACTAAGTATTGAGTATCTTTTGTGAGACAACTGTGTTAGATGCGGTGGGGATAGAAACCTCACATCACATGTAATGTGGAATAAAGTAGGGCTCACCTGTAGGGGGTTAGTACAAAGTAGTAAGGAGGGCACTGTGCTTTACCACTTCCTCTCGGTGACAGGTTCCTTATCTGTTGTGTGGATATTATATGAGCTGTGAGGATTAATTAAGATTTACACAAAACACCTAGCTGGTGCTTAGCAAGCACTGAAGAAATAGTACTTGTGTCATACAA
Organism: Macrotus californicus; assembly: GCA_007922815.1. Classification (NCBI taxonomy): domain Eukaryota; kingdom Metazoa; phylum Chordata; class Mammalia; order Chiroptera; family Phyllostomidae; genus Macrotus; species Macrotus californicus. Next base: position 7,046 of record VMDR010012312.1, on the reverse strand, counting down.
CGGAACACTATCAAGGGAATCAGACAAATACAAAAATAACTACGGTGCAGACCGTTAATAAAAGTCCTAAGGGAGATACAGAGTGCTCTGGGGTTTGGAGAAGGGACAAGTCTGACGTTTTAGGGCCCAAGGAGGCGATGCCTCATTTGAAAACGGCCTTTCAGTGGGTGAAAGATTGGGGTGGTGAATAGCCTAATTTCTGAAACCCGTGATATGTAGGAGGAGTTCCTTTAGGTGTAGAGAAGGTAAAGCAGGTATGTGTTTTTAGGTCCCTTCTACCTCTTATGATTCCTAGTAGTTTATCCTAGGACTGTGTCTTTGGTTCAAGAGGTTGCTGGAACTTTGACTCTCTACCTCCCCGAACGCATTTCCTACTGAAATGGAGAAGCTGTGGCAGCCTACTCAGGGAATGTTTGGACAGAGGCCCTCTTCCCGTTCCCCAGCAACGCACACTTCTAGGAGTAAGAAAAAAGGTGGTGACATTTGCTTCAGGATGCTCAGTTTTGAAGAAAAAAATTTAAATCTGATATCCAGTGGCATTTAGGTCTTTTTATAAGAATGCTATAATCCAAGAACCCTTTCGGGTAGACCTTTTCCAAGTGGCAGTATATGGGGTCAAATGACTAGATATGTAGCTGATGTGTGAGGGCTCTGACCAGGCCACGTGGAAGGATCTGACCGGGCCACGTGGTTGACGCAGGGAGGATCTGACCGGGCCACGTGGTTGACGCAGGGAGGATCTGACCGGGCCATGTGGCTGAGGCAGGAAGAATCTGATCGACCGGACAACGTGGCTGCCGCAGGGAGGATCTGACCGGGGCCGCCTTCTTTCCCTGGGAGAAAGTTGTTCGCCGCCCCGTACCTCACACCTAGTTCAACGAGGAAGAGGCTGTTTCCCCGACGGAGGGAGAACACCGGTCAGTGATATGTGGCGCAGCGCTGTTGCCCCGTGTAACCGTCAGGCGGCCTTCTTCCTCCCCCCCGCAGACCCGCCCCTCCGTTTCTTGTCTTGGTGAAGGACACAGGGTTTGCCCAGCGGCCCACGCCGCCAGTCCAGCAGCCAGGAGGGACCCCCCCGCCCCCGTTAGCCTTGGTTCGCTGTCGGCCGATTGGGTCTCTCCAACGTTTCTGGCTGCCGGCCTCCACCCGCCATGACTGCCGCTGCCCTGCCGAGACCTTGACCTGCCTCACCGCTCACTCAGTGTCGCGTGAACCGCTCGCGGGTCCCCGGGTCGGCAGCCCGGCCTCTTGGGACCCGCTGCCCGGCGGCCCCGATCACACACGGCAGCCCCGATCACACACGGCAGCCCGTCCACCCCGCGGTCGGCAGTGACTCACGTCGCCTGCGGTTGTCACCCAACAGTGCAGGTTTTCCGGGCTCTGCTGACCCTTTTCAAAGAATTTCGCTGTGGGTCCCCTTCTAGACACTTAAGTAGAATGGGGGCCCTGGAAGGGATTTGGGCTTATGTGTCATAAAAAATGCACAGTAAATGATGCTTCAAAAATAGCCTTTTATTTGGAAATAATTATTTCACAGGGAATTGCAAAAAAGGGTACAGGAAGGCCCATGAATCCAGCGTCCCCAAATGGTGTCCTCTTACCTGCTGTGGTACAACATCGAAACCAGGACATCAGCGATGACAATGTTGAGCCCACTGCGCACCTGCGTAGTACTTTTTAATGTCCGTTCTCGCCAGGTTACCGTGTAGCGTGTCGTACGACATAAGCATTTGGGTTACTTCCTGACTTTGTTGGGACACATTTCAATTTGGGAGTGGAATGGATTCTTGATTTAGGGGGTGGTGTGTGTGTGTGTGTGTGTGTGTGTGTGTGTAAGATTTTGATAGCTGCCGGTTGTTTATTCTTACAAAGTGGATTATACCCCAAAGAGCTTGCCAAGAATGGATTTGAGCAATGTAATTCTATCTAGTGACCTAAGGTCATAGCTTTCTTACGTAAAAACTCGGAACTGCCATACCAGGTTTTATGCCAGAAGAATAGTACGGACATTTATTCTTCTTGAATCTAAGATACAGTTAATTTAAAATTATGTCAGTATGAATTGCTTCCCAGGCATGTGTAAATCTTGCTTTGTTTGGATCGTAAAGCATAAGGGCACAGGGCTTGTTGTGCTGTTATGTTTTGGCCATAATTCTGAAATACAGCATGTGCCAGGGAATGGCTGCACGCAGTGATCGTAAAGTGTGGTTTTGCTCCGAGAGGTGGAATATTATGCTGAGTTATAATGAAGTCAGTGGAATGGATTTCAGACTTTTCGGTGCTAACCGAGGACGTTCTTTGAAGTGGAGATCTTTACCGGTACTGGGAATTGAGCTTGGTGACTGAGCTCTGCTTGGTTTCCTCATCAAAGCTGATGGACAAGCTAGAAAAACTCTGTAAATCCTTATCAGTGGCGGTGACATTTTGCTGACACTTGTCTGTGTTTCCTGTGTTTCAGAATTTGCTTACATCTTCTGAGAAAGGGACTGCGAGCACTTAAGGAAACCACTCTCTGCTTCAGAAGAAAACCAGGGCAGAAAAGACTAATCATCTGCTTTACAATCAAGCAGTAGGGTGAGTTCTCCCACCTGCCTCGCTGAGGCGTCTGGGGTCCTTTGAGGGGGTCATGAGAAGATGACCCCACTCTCCTCAAGGGTCAGGTGCTGGGCTAGGCCCTTCATAAATGAAAACCTGCCAGGTAGACATTTACAGAGGAGAAACCTGGGTCTTCATTTCTGTACCTCCCCAAAGAGGGCGCAGGGCCAATTCACGTCAGTGCTGAGATTTGAATCTGGAGCTAGTTCCCAAGCATTTCTCTACCATGCCAGATTGCCTCTCATCCACGCAGACCCTCGGGTTCAGCTCTGACCCTCTTGCATAATTCCACGGCAGGCTTCTGAGAGAGGACTGCCAAGGCTGACTGTTTTCACTGCTGAGAAGCTGCCTTCTGAGGTGTATCTCTGAGTGGAGAATTTCATAAACCCTGGGTGCCATGACCCTTGATGATGGGTAATAACCTCATTTAGGATAGGAAGACTTTGTGGCCCAAGGAAAGACAGAAGCAGCCAGCTGGAAGTTACTCATCTGATTCAGTTCTTTGTGTTTCTCTTACTTTCTGTTAGCAGAGTGGTGAAGCAGTTCCTGGGGTGGAGAAGGAGGGTCTGCTGAGTGGTGGGGACCTTCAGAGAGACTCCCAAGCATAACACCAGCAGGCATCTCTCTTGATCAAGGGGCTATGACGACTTTTCCAAACAAGTATTAAGGTGATTTGCAGAAATGCTTGAATCTTTTTCTTCAAGGAGTTGGAATCAAACTGTGAAGCTAAAATGTTGTGTAGGCATCAAGAATTACCAGGTGATGGGGTTTCTGCACATCGGGCATCAGTGTGGCTCTGTCCTTTATCTCAGGTGACCACCCACCTGCTTTGACTGGGACAGGAGGGTTACCAGGACAGGAGACTTGCAGTGCTAACACCAGGACACCCTGCCTTCAGCAGTCTTTGTGGCCATAGGTGGATCACTTAGACTTTCTGGATCCTGTGGCCTGCATATCTTTGTCTCTCTGTCTCTCTGTCTCTCTCTCTCTCTCTCTCTCGATGGCTTTTCGATTCCCTTCCAGTTTCTCAGGATTGGCAGTTAGGTGTGACTAATTCACAAGCTTTTATTGGGTAGAACATGTGGGCCAGAAGCTAGTTTTCTGACGCTTTGATAGTGATTAGAAATTGATATTTGAGAACAATACAAGCTACTGTTTAGCGAACTAGGAACGGTTAGGCAAATAGGGCAAAGTAACAGATAACCTATAATGAAGTAGACTTAGCCAGTGAGCAAGGTTTAAACTCCTTTGAACTTTGGCCCACCCAGAATTTGTTTTTACAAGTTTAAATTAGTGAGAATGTTTATAGATACAGATTTTACCCCAAACTGTGGGTTGCTGGCTTCCCTGGAGAGATTGGAAGATCTGGCCACCCCAGGCTGCCTTCTCTCAAATTGTCTGGTGGCTGAGGCTGCAAAGTGGCCGCCCTTCGTAGATGGGCCACATGGTCACTGGTTCGTCACAGGCTTCTGCCACTCTTCCCCTCAGACTTGCCCCCCTTTCCCCTTTCCTTTTATTATCTTCCTGGGAAGGTTGACACTTCCAATAGTTCTCAGCACTGGCTGCACCTGAGAGTATTTGAGAGTGCTTAAAAATATTTCGGTTTCTTGGGCCTACCCAGACCAATTAAGTCATCATCTTGCGGAGGGTGCTGAGCTGACATTTGTATTTAAAAATCTTCCCAGGTGATTGTGATGCACAGTGAGGGTGGAGGGCCAGCGCTTTAGCTCCATCCCGGTTCGGGGTGGGTTTCGATGGAGTGAACCACCACAGGGCAGGGGAAACAAGGACACAGTTTACCTGACCCCATTGCCCAGGGCAATCACAGCCTGAGTTAATTTGTGATTGAGCTCACTGGGAAAAATAGGGAACTATTAAAGAGCAAATATCCTTTTGGCATATTCATGGCTCGTTTCGCTAAGGTATTAATAAACTTACCCCAGGTCTTGCTATACTGCCGTAGGCATTTAAATCATTATAATAATGTCCATAGTTTTTTGCACGGAGTGATTATGAAAGTATTTTTAATGGGCTTATAAATCTGGTGGTCATGGGAGGCAAGTAGCATGAATTTAGTGTATTTGAGTCAAGGGATAAGATGGAGGGGGCACAGTTTTACATAATGGCTTTATTCATCCAGAATTCTCTCACTGTAAGTCAATTTCTATCATCTCTGGCCCACTCCCCTTCCTCCTTCTGCCAGGATCACATTCCAGGCTATGAGTGTGGTCATCGTGAGTTATTAAAAAATTCAAGTAGCTGGTTAATAAAAATCTTCTTATTTGAAGCTTAAAATGGAAGAGGCTTAAAACGACAGATGGAAATGAGGGAAACAAAACTACCTAGAGGACACTACCTCTTTCTGCCTCTTCATTTTAAGGGTAGACAAAACTAAGGTTTTGAGATGTTAAGTGACTAGTTCCGAGCTCTGCCCCTACTCCTGGAACCTTGGCGTCATGGTTCTGTCCCTCCTCATTAGCGCGATTCCCCCAGGCCCCGTGACTGCAGAGTGACTGGGGGTCTCTGATGCTGTGTACTTCTCTTTAAGATTGCAGCTTGTAGTCAGTTGCTTTAGTGACTTTGTTTTATTCACCTTTTGTCCCCCAGTGTCTGGCCAGGGACCTGGCATGAGTTGTAGTTCAGAAAGTGAGGGATGATGAAGGAAAGAAGGGGCATTATAGGTTTACAGGGTCTCTGTGAAAGCTCCTGGGCTTCTTTCCAGCCCCCGACTCTTGAGGACCACTGTGACCTGCTCTCAGATGTGCCCCTGGGTTAGCAGTGTTCTCCACTGCTCTCTGTGAGTGTTGGGGAGGTGGGGGGTCTGTCCCAAAGGGCAGGAACGTCTCTTGAACCTTCGGTATTTTCTCCACAATGTGCAGGAAAATGGAGAGCATACCGCGAGCCCTTCCCTTAATGTTTGTCTGATGGGACCTCAACTCGCAGGTTGGCTTTCATCTAGTTTTTGTCCCATGGGAAATACTCTAAAATGGCACTCTAGTGTCACTTTGATAGAATTGCAAGAGAAAAAAGATGCTAGGATGGACAACCTCTTTCTAAACTGGTGACGTGTGAGTAATCTCTGATTTTTCTTAGGATAACCTCTAGTTCAAGGTGTGTGTGTCTTGCCGTGTACCTGGCTGCCTAGCTATAATAGCATGATTGTTCTGCTCACTGTTTACATTTTCCTAATGCATCCTCGTGTCTTCGAAATCAGGTTCTCACGAAGAGGCTCCACACTCATTCCACTCTGGGTTCTCCTCCATGCCTTGGGAGCCAAGACACCTCCCAGCAGAGATGCTTCACTGGCGAAGCTGGCGGAGGCTATGAGCCGGTGTTTGCAGGATTATCTGGGATGTTTTCTTCTAAAATCCCCCAATAGAAGCCCAACCCAGAATGACAAAAGCAGAATTTGGGCAGGGATGAGGAGGGTCTCTGCTTAGGGCTACAGATTTAGAAAAATTTCCAGGTGATTATTATATAACTCTGTGGTTCCTCATTTGAAAATAACTGGCTTACAGGGTTTCCTTAATGAAAGTGGGGAAAAGCCTAACAAATATGAGAAAGCAACTCATATTTGTTAAGTGCATATTATTATATGCCTGATTGATTGATTCAGTCACATCCCATTCCATTTATTCATTCCATGAGTTTTGATACTTTCTTGGTGTCAGGCTCCCTGATAGGTGCTGAGGCATCCTGAGCATGGTGGTTAAGAAGCCAGATGGCCAGAGTCCCTAGCAGTTCTGCCACCTGGTAGCTGTGTGGCCTTGAACAGATTGCTTAGTTCATGCCTCAATTTCCCCCACTCCAAATGGGGACAGTCACAGCACCTACCTCATGGGCTGAGAGGATGTGTGTTAAGGTGATAACTGTCTGTTCTCGCTGCAGTGATCATGAGGACAGTCCTGCCTTCAGAGAGCAGAAAATTTGGTGGAGTCAGGGTCCAGAGACAAAGCCACATGGTCAGTATATGTGGCATTTGTCCCTGTCTGTGCTTTTCACATAATACATATGGTACAACCAACCCCCCCTTCCCCCCGCCCCAGTAATACCTCATTTATCTATCACTGTCACTTAGGAGCTCAGTTACATGAAATTTTCTAGAAACATCCCAGAAATCTGTTTGCCTCCTGTTAATGAATGATGCCTTGTTGTTGTGAGAATTAGTTTTGGTCAGAACTGTAGAGAGATGCTCTCAGGCTCTCTGAGAGCTGCTTTCCCTTATACTGAGTGGCCTAAGATGATTGTCCTTTTATGCAGGTTTTTGTTGTTGTTGTTTTGTCATCTTTATTAGGGAGCCACCTTACTTCTAAAATTCCTAACCTATGACTGTTAGAGTAAACAGTAATAAAAGGTCCTCAGGAGAAACCAAATGACCAGAGTTTTTAAATTGGTGACCTTAGTTTTACACAAAAGACTTAGTTTGAGAGTTCTTCAAAGTTGGAGGTACG
>VMDR010012311.1:0-26819 GCA_007922815.1 Macrotus californicus | reverse complement strand
ACACACACACACACGTAGAGACCCAGGTGCTTTGGGCTATAACACAAAATCATCACTAGCTTGTCAACTTAGTTTTAATTCCCCTCTTATCTCGCACACCACCCACCAGCAACTGAACAGAGCTGTATGACAGGTCAGGCAGTTTAGGGCCTCACTTCTTCACTCATTCATTATGTTGAGAAGACAGCATGTTCCTGTCCAGATACATGTTATATATCTGGGTCAAATTTTTATCAGCCAAATGGAACGAGCAAAATGACATTAATCTGGATTTCTTCCTGTATGGAAAGAACACGATAGGATGTTTTTGTTATTCCACATCACCCCAATACACAATTTGTCATCAATGATTCACGTACAAAGATCCTGGAACCACCATATTCAAATGAACCTTAGGTGTTTTTTCTTCCCCCTTCCGAATTCCCCTTCTCGTTTTCAGTCTTTCTAGCTATCTGCTACCACCACGCTCTGCTAGCACTTATCACACATCTTGAGAAGGGAACACTTGATAAAGTCTCTTTCTTTGACCAATCTGAAGCATGCCATGAGCCAGGGCTAAGAAAAGCAAAAGCACTTTCTTTTAAAATAAAAGATCTCACAACGGTGCTTCATCTACTGTGCCAAGATGCTGGCAATTGCATCCTTTATCATAGTAGTGATTGTCCCAGGGAGGCTTTGTTTGGGACAATGGGTCAGAAAAGAAAGACCCCAGGAGCCAGCACAATTTCCACTACGCCAAGGAGGCATTTGTCCACCACTGCACCAGATCTATAAGTGATGACAGAAATGTGCCCCCTTTCAAATCACTTTATATTGCCTCAAAGCACAACAGAGCTATAGATTCATAAGCCACAAAAACTTTTCTTTTCCTCTTAAAGAAAATGTACAATGCTGATTATAAAGACGTGGTATAGTGGGATATTTTAAGGACAGGTATTAAAGACAGAATCTTGCAAATAAATATGTGTATAAATATTGATATATAACATATACTATGCTATAGCATCTATACGTATATGTGTAATAAACGTTGAAGATACATGACTTTCTGATATTAAGGCCAACTTGTACTTTGTTATCATTTAGAACATTTGCTTCAAGCCTACGTCAAGAAAAGCAAACTTTTCACATCTCCTTTTTGAAAACAAAAACAAAGCTAATTCCTATTTGTCTCCCGCTGAAAATTGTGTGTCTGGTTTCTAAATGACATTGGGTTTGGCTTTTCCTTACAAACAATTAATCTACCACCTTCATTTCCAGATCACCATTCTAATGATTTACCTCCTAGCTAAATGGGAAAAGAAAAAAATGTGTGTCTTTAGCTTTGTATGGCACTGAGCCTGATATAAATAAGTTAATGCTCAGGAAAGGAAAGAACCCAGACTTGGTGACCTTATCATTGACTTACTTTCCCAAAGAGGCTTTGTTTCCTGATGTATTTGTTTGCAGTTGCTGGCCTTCATTTTACATCCGATATCCTCTTTATCATTAGATAAGTCTCTTTATCACTTTAAGTCCCTGAACAAATAACGTGAATTCCAATAAACATTTAGACTCAATTATTAATCCAGAGCAAATAATGCTCCTTTGCATTCAATAGACTTTCTCAGCAATAGATTCAAAAGTACTGCACTCTTGAGAGGGGACTACAACATCCCTGGATTATAATATAGTTAAAAAAGGAAAAAGGAGGGAAAATGGATACAAAAAAAGGACTAAATGTTAAGTGAAATGTGCAAATTTACATTGTAAAACAGTACCTTTAATGAATACACTGGCAATTCACTGGAACTTGATAGAGAATTATGTAACAGAATCCAGGAGAAATGTTCCCAGATCTTACCAGATAGATGACTAGGGTAAATCCACATATTTAATAGGCTAATTAACTCCGGAGTGCTAGTCGCTAAGGGGCATTAGAAATGTTAAACATTCTTTACCTGTGCAACTAGAGAATCTCAAAGAAAAACCAAACAAACCTTGGGGCTTAGATCTGACCCTTGTGAAAATGTGCACCTCTAAAACCCGATGAGCCACACCTCAGAACTCCTTAGATTAATGGGAACCACGTTCTTTCATGGAAACATCACTCATAAAGTCTAAAGCTTTGCTATGCTTCAGTTCAAGAACAAAAACACAAAACTCATTGCTTCAGGTTTGCAAACTACATATTCTGTTTTACATAAACGGTACTCCGTAAAGAAAAAATAAATAAAATGATTACTCAAGTATGTACTTTCAACAAACATGTCACTGAGTGATGGAAAGAGGTAAAGACATAAAAATTATATTTTACGAAGAATGCGATGGGGTAGTTAGGAAAGTATGGATTCTTTTAGGAATTCATAGGCAGAAACAGAAAGAGAAAAGTGATAGACCTTTAAGACATTTAAAAGAACAGCACAAGACACAAAGACCCCAAAAAGTGTCTCTAGTAGAAAACATTGCAGGCGAGCAATGGAAGAAAACTTGGGAAAGGTAGTTGTGGTCAAATCGCAGAGGGCCATGGAGTTCTGCATACAGACGCACTGAAGCTGAGTGGTTAAGCGCTGGGACCCGTGCACCGGCCAGTCTAAACACACAGTAGGGGCAAGGAGATGATCCTCGGGGGTGAGAACTGAGGCTAGGGCAAGCATAAGGGTGAGACACAGACCGTGACGCCAGGAACTGGGCACTAACCACGTGTGAAAGACGTTTCCTGGGACTGTGAGGGGAGCGGATCCCAATAACCGAATCAGTGGGAAGAGGCAAAGACAACTAGAAGGCTTCAAGGCTAGAAGTGTGGAATGCTGAGACACCTATGCACAAGTGACAGTTGAAGCCGTGGTGGAAGAGTGTACGTGATTGTTCACTGACACTGCTTCCCCTCCCTGGAGGGGATTATTCGTCCTCGCCCATTATAACCAGGCTTGGCCACAGGACATGCCAGTGGAAGTGAGAGGTATATTATCTATCTGTCCCTTCTGTTCAAAAGCCGAAAAGCCTATTGATTCATGACTCTCTTTTCCCTCTTCCACAGACTTGGTGATATTTAGCTATGGACTGCTTCATTAGTCTGGCCCTGAGTTAAATTCACATGGAAGGAAAACCACAGCTGATGTGTTGAGTGAGTGAGAAATAATTAGTTGCTGTAAAAGCCACTGCGATTTAGAAGTTGTGATTACTGCAGTATAATCTAGCCTAACCAAATCGATAGGCGATGGGAACGAGTGAGGTTTCCCCAAAACGGAAAGCAAAGAAGAATTAGAGGACAGCCTGGCATTGGACTAAACCCAACAACTGCGAATTTGCCATTTCATAGGAAAAGAAGAGAAAAAACTGAGTTAGACTGCCACTTTACTTTGAGCATAATTTCTTAATTTTTGCCATTACTTTCTCTGTAGAAAACTCTTGTATTTAAAAAAAAAAAAAAAACCCTGCTAGATCAGATAAAGTTATTCTGGTCTAATCGGAAAATGTTTGCTCTATGAAATATTCTGTAACAAACAGCAACCACCCTATACACCAAGAGTTGAGTGTTCAAAAATATTTTTTAAAATATTACTTATGCTTGTAAATTTCTCTTTGTGTATATTTACCAACCTAGTGCTTCTCATTAGATCGCACGGAATAAAGTTATGTTTTAAAGTGAGGGAGTGTCTTTATTAGAGGAACTAGGCTTTCCGCGAGCAGTCGGTGGCTGATCTCTGAGCACTGCCTCTCACTCACCCCGCCAGCAGGGGGACTGACATGAGCAATAAAAGGGAATTCCAGGGTCATAAAGTTAGTGAGTAAAAGCCTACCCAAAGTTCCTTTCGACATATTTGTTAGCCTAAGGCAGTGATTAAAAGCTGTAATACATGATTTAGAAATTTAAGAGGAATTGTTTGTCACAATTCTCTTTTTATCGAGTAGGTTTGCGATAAACGTTGGTTTTTTGTGAGTGTTCTGGTTCTGGTATATTTGAGAAACCAAGGAAAACCTCCAAACTGATTTTCTAATTCAAGTCCACGTTGCTTCTTGCTCTTTTCACTGCTGTTGCCCAGCCTTTTCTTAGGGTTCTTGCCTGCCAAATCATTGTATATCTAGCCTTTGTAAAAGCAGTTAGATTTTAATACACTCAGATTATTTTTATTAAGCATGATTTGGTAAAATTAGTAAAATGTGACTTAATGCATTTATCCTTTTTAGGTATGGCTAAGCCCACACATCACAAAATAACGTTGTGCATTAAGCAAATCGGTTAATATTTTTATTATTAAAAATACATGACCTTTAATTCTAGAGTCTCATCTCTCTCTGTCTGCCTTCAAGTGTTTAACTCTTCTGGGCAAATAGCACAGAGATCCGCTTTGTGTTCAGGGTTACTCTCCTTCCTAGTCAGTTTGAGGAGGCAGAGCAGCGGTTTTAAGAACGTTCCAATTGGTTAGCATGGGTGCCTCTGATTTATACTGTAATACAAATCAGATAGGAATCTATAAAATGAAAGGAGCTTTCTTGGGCTAATTTTTATAGACAGTTTTGTGGAAATCCCAGCTTAATAAAATTTGACTTAAAACATCTGGTAAGTGTGCTAGAGTCTGTAGTCTTTCAAACTAGGAAACTGGTGGGCTTTTTATTAAAAAAAAATTTTTAGTATAGATGTATAGATCCCCATAGATTAGGAGAGCAATGTCCTTGATGCCCATCACTTCCTTCAACTTTAGAATATTTGTATCGACGTTATAAATTTTACTTTCCCTTCTGCCTTTCTGGAAGTTTCTCCAGCTCCAGCCTGAAAGGGGAGTTCACCATTCCAACATCATTCCGACCATTATGTAAGGCCTGGCAACTCCACTGGGAATCAGTTAATTTTAGGTTGTCACCCATAGTCCAATCCAAAAATTGTTTCCACTCAACTTCCAGAACAATGGAGCCTTGGTGACTGCCACCCTTTACATTTTAGTCTTTAAGTTGAGGAAGGGAAGAAGGCACTCATTACAGACACAGCACATGTGGGTGCCTTTTCTAACGCAGGTTAGCAGTTGTACCTGCCATGTACATGTATATTTTTAAATGATGTGCATCCTCAATCTAACAGGGACTTTTGCATTTTAAAGAAGAGTCAAGATAACCCAAATAGCCATTATTGATGAAAATATCCAAGAGCAGAAACATTTTTGGGCAAGCAAACTCTTCATATCAAACTCTTTACAGCAAACTCATCTGTTTAAATCAAGTCCTGTATGTTAAATCCATCTCTTTGTTTTCTCTACCAACTTCTTTTTTGCAAATGAAAGATATTTCTTTATGGAAAGTGTGGCTTTAGGGATGCCAGTTTGTTCCCCAGATATCTGGGAACTAAAATTACCCTTACCTGCCTCATTACTGCTCATTCCCCTATAGCCCTCAAAAGAAGGGAGTAAGTTTTAAATTAATAGAGAAAAGATTAACGCTTTCCCTGTAAATTTTACATGTAAGTTAATAAAATCACATAATTCAGCTTTTCCTCTGGATACTAAAGAACTGAAGATGACAAGCACTTCTTTTGTACCTTTAGCACGTTGTGACACAAAATGGAATGGATCACAGATTCAAGGGGGCGAGAGAAAATGTAGCTGTCCAAAAGACATTTTACTCAGCACCTACACCTGGTGACAGGGTACAAAGATGACAGCAGCACTCAGCTTCAGAGAGTACACAGGGTTCTCAGGAAGGACAGCATAATGCATCTACCAGTAATACCTGGGTGAGTGACAACCATGTTGTCATGGTAACTTGGGAAGAACATCATTATCCCTTACAGATTCACATAGGAGCAAGCATCTCTCCCGCTCCTTTGAGTAGCATATACATGTCTAATGGATGCAACTCAGTATAATAAAGTCACTATAGTCTGTTCTATTTGTTCACTGTAGCATTTTATGTCTTCATCAAAGAGTCTCTTCCAGGTAAGACATTACCATCTATAATGATATGAACGCTTCCTGACTATTGCCATTTGTAGAGACTGGGAAACATGTACCATCCCTTCCGTTTCAGGCAGTGATTTATTAAAGGTATATCTATGAATCATAGAGGATTTCCTTTCATGCACATTTTGAGGACCAGTGCTCTTATATTTCAAAATGTTGGCCTAGGGATACCCCATGGGCTTCCCCTGCTGCAAATAAACTGGCTGTTTGCAGGAGCTATCCCAAGGGGCCTTTCAGAGGCCATTATTTCACTGTGAAGACTCTGTTAAAAAGAGTAATCGGTATCAATAACACTTACCTGTGTATGCAGAGGAAAGGTTACCCAGCTGTAACAAGCCCAGAATAACACAGCCACTACTTAAAACACTGCAATGCTCGGGATTTATGAGAATAAGTCCTGTCAGTAATAATGCCCTTGTTGGGGCCTTCTCGATTCATTTGGCAAACGGGGCTGTGTGCTCACAGTTAAATCAAATCTGCCATGCAGTTGCGGGCTATGGAGCTGCATGCTAGATCCCAGTGATGCACCTGGGGAAAGGTTCACTTCTCAAACAGGGTTGTTGGGGACAAGGCTTCAGAGGTCTTCATGACTCCTGTATGGCTTTTAAAACTGTCAAAGGACTGTTTCGCATGCAGTATAACATGTGATTACCCTCATGTCTTCAGGGTATTAGGAAAATGAGGGGAAACAATTACCATCACATAGAAAGATGGATCAAGCATGAATCAATGTGGCAGAAACACAGACAGACAGACACGGGGTCAGACAAGGGAAGAAACCCCAAAGAACAATGGTGACGACAGCAGCAGCAACAACAACAACAACAACAACAACAACAAAGATCGTCGCTTAACCTGTTTTGTCAGAGCTGGTATTGATGGTATTGGTAGTGATGGAGGTGAAGGTAGTCTTTGCGCTGTCCTTGGCAGTGACAGATTTCTGCTTATTTTTCACAGCTTCCAGTGCTTTGAGCTTCTTGGCATGTTTCGTGCCTTTGTAGTGGGCCGCAGCCTGGCTCTACAAAGGAGAACAAAATGAACCATGCAATCAGGCTCATTTCTAAACTAGCATTCTCTGTATTACTGCAAATACAGACTCCCTTTCAATAATAGGTACCATTCAAGCTAATCTTGGCTGTGGCCAAACAATGGGGTTCTATTGAGAATGATGCTGGAAAGCGGTGGGGATTGAGTCCTAAAACTTCTGGATGGAAGGAAGAATATTCTGTCGCTTCTCTTAGGAGAGGTGTAGCTGAGCACTAACACATCGACGACATTCTCTTTGTGCCGTGGAAAAAAATAAGAATTTACACCTGTATCGTCTTTGTTCTGCCACAGAAGATGCTGGGCTTCCAAAGATTGCCAAGGGCCCTAGAAAAAAAAAATAGCTCTCACCTTCTTGGCTTGGGAAATGTGTTTTCTCTTTCTACAATGCACCTTATTAATACAGTCCCCAACAGGTGTCTACAGAGAGAAGTTCACCTATAACAAGGGAAGTGGGCACCCTGGAGACTGAGATTGAAGCTGAAGAGCTCAAAAGCAAATGTACTGCCTAAGTCCAAATGGAGTACACGGAAGCTGGGCAATTTCCCGATTCTTTCTTTTCTCCTTGCTTCCCACAGAGGGTAGTCTGAGAAATTCAAGGCAGTGACATTCTTTCAACACGTGGGTCTTTCATGCCCCGATCCGTTGTCAGGAGGCTGCAGTGTGTTTTAACTACCTAATGGGGCCAATGCAATTCTTTTGTCTGTGCCTTCTGAGCTTTTTTTTTTTTTTTAAACACTAATATATATTTTCCCAAGTTTCTTTTTGCTTCACGCTATCCTTTTGGTATTGGAGAGATACATTCACAGAGACAGAAAGTCATCATAAAGAAATCAATATGTATTAATGTTTATGTATGCAGATTAAAAGCCTTTGTGGCTTGGGGTGGGCTGGGAGTGGGAATGGAAATTCTTCGATCAGAAAGGTTTCCAGCTCAAAACCTTTAAAAACGTCACCTCATAAAGAAGGTGTGTGAGTGGAGGGCTATGCCCACTAGACTACCCATGACTTCCAAAGTCATTGCTTAAACTCAATGGTCCATTTTGCACAAAAAATAATAATCACATTGTTCTTTCTATTACAGCCACTGTGGTAGGTAGGGTGTTGCAATATATCTTTTTATAAATGATAAATAACCCATGCCTTCATCTGCATCATTCTAACAAGTATCCTCAAAGGCCTAGGTACCCTTATTGAAAGAACACTGGACAAGGAAATTATATATTAGAAACAGTTTGAACAGAGAGGACACTCATGCATCAGTTACAAGTTTTCCAACAACACAAAACATCAAAAGACATAGTATGAGCCAGAATATGAAGTTAAGACTTGCTATAGTTAATTAAAGAACCAGTTCTAGGTTGGACTGGTTGGACTCTACATGGAGAATGCTACTTTGATGGACAGAGAGGTGTGTCCCTTTTGATTTCCTGTCTTGTTCTCCTTCTTAATAAATCAAGTCCTTTGGACATAGCTCTGTAGGGCAATATGCTATAGTCATTTAAATCCACAAAGTAGTTGGTCATCTTCTCTAGCCAACTGGCTACATACTTTCCTTTAAAGCAAAGTTCTTCTTTTTCCTCTGTCAGCATTCCTACCCCGGTATAGAACTGGATGTTTCATATATAATACATAGCAAAGACAGTGTTTAAATTAATATCTTCACTTATAACTCCAAAATATACATTTTAAGGTTTCTAGCAAATCTACATTTTCAGTGGTATTTCAAACCAGACAAGGCTTTGTTTTAGAACACCATAGGACCAGGAAAGTATCACTATTTTGGAAATTAAGAAACTTATTCCAAAAGAACCCAACAAGGAAAGAGAATATTTATACCCCCAAAATACTCTTCAAACAGGTACAACTAAGTCAATGCTTCCAACAAGTGAAAGAGCTCAGGGAGCTGTGGGAAGGAGGGGATAATAAAGTGACCAATAGTCGGTGTGCCCCAGTTGAGACACCTGATAGACTAAAAAGCAAAAGAAAACAAAACAGAAAATGTACACTCACTTGTTAATTGAATAACAGTCCCAAAGCTCCCTGATAATAATTATCTTAATTAAAAGTTATCTGGTTAAGAGAAAGCCAAGTAAGCCTCCCATAAATTTGCAAAACAAATCCCATGATCTGAAGGTCCAGAGGGCTACAGGGAACCCACGGCATGGAGAGCAGAATTTAGGGGAATGATGGGGTACAGAGGGGACACAGCACCAGTGGAGAACAACGTGGCTGTGACGGAGTGAAAGTGGACATAACAGAGGGAGACCGAATGTAGACAGATAAGCCTTCGGGAGATTATAAACTTTCTTTGTCACTGACTTTTATTTAATGTTTGTAGAATTGATTGAATTGCTCTTGGGTTATACTAGCATTAATTTTTTGATCTCTGTACCTTAGCTCCATAACTCTTGGTCTAACTCGATACAGGTGTGTTGGATAAAAGTGTGTCCCTTGTGGAAAAAAAGAAAGAAACAACTCAGCTCTCCTCACTACCCATTTTTGTCATTTCATTGGACTGGAGAGATTACTCAGCCACATCCAATCTTCCTGTGCCCGTAGCCTAAGAAAGCATCCTGCTGGGAGATTTTCAACTAGCAGCAGTTGGCCAGAGATGTCTCTTTGGCCTGGTCTGGGCAGAGAGATGCTGGCTGTAACACAGCGCGCCACAGTCCCTCCCCGGTTGTTTCCTGTGATTTATCAGCCTGTCTCTCAGTCCAGTCTTTCCCAGAAGACGGGGAACCGTCAGACACAGGCAAATACTTATTTTTTATAGGAGTGATTTCAAGGTTAAAGAGGAGGACTGTTTCCTGATGACACATTTCAGAACTGCATATTTTAAAACTAAAGCAGAATGAGATGATCATAGTACATGCTGAAGTGAGCAGAACAATAAAAATTGGATTTTGACAACCTAACTTTTAAGTAATAAGTGGAATATTGGGGTATTGTGTAATAAGCATCACTATTACCGACCTTGAAATAGCACCTGGCACTAACGAATCTAACAAGTGTCATCGCAGAGGCAAGTGCTGACATTAAAGATAAGGGCACACATTCTGGTAGAAAATGATGCCACTTTAAATGTCATCACCACATCGTAGACATCAGTGGCCAGTCAGACTGGTCAGTCGTCAAATGTAATCTTTGGTATTTCAAAATGGCTTCCAGTTTAAAACCAACACAAGTTCCTAAGTAGCTAAAAATAACTGTTAGGTGGCCAGCATCTGGGAGAAGAGTTTCATCCTTCTGAAACACACACATTCACTGTACTTATCTAAGTAACAGGCTTCTTTGTAAGTCACTATTACCCTGTGAAACTCACAGAATATTTAGTATGCATGTATCATGTTATTCTTTCGGCACCAATGCCTTGTGTATTTTTACTCTACATCTCTTATATAAAGGTTTCTTAAAATGTTGACTTTTAAACTAGGAAGTGGATTGTAAGTACATATATCTGGTTACCATAACCAACTAATTTTCATGAACGTTATTTCAAAAGGAACAATGTGGTCTTTGTTGGGTGAGATCATGTAATTTTATGACATACTGGATTTATGAAAATTAACTGAACATTATTACATTAGAATATAATATAAGATAATGAAGAGTAGTTACTGAAGCTGCTCTTTGGAGAAGGGCAGGGATAACACTTGAGCCAGAGGAATTCTTTTTAATTTTTTTAAGGATCTCCTATTAAAAATTTTAGCTTATAGTTTGAAGATGAAGACCAAATGAAATGCTAAAATGTGATATAGTATGCTAAACTCTAAAACATTCTAGATTTATATTTTGAGAACTATTAAAAATGAATGCAGGAAATGTGTTAACAATTTCAGTTCGTCTAAGTGCAATTGATTTTATGTAGCGTGCACTCACTCAAGAACAATACCGAGGCAGTGGGCGCAGATAGGCTCAGTCACGTGCACTATGAGCAGCAAACATTGTAACTGGTCAAGGCCTTGTTAAATATGTCGAATATTGCTTTTGTGTACACAAATCTTTTGGTGCACACCAATCAAAGACTTCCAAGTCCTTGCTCTATCTGAATCCCCTTTTCATCAACCAACCCTCGGCTTATTTAGCATCCATAGAAAGCAACTGTTCTCAAAGTGTGGTCCCCAGACCAGCAGCCGCAACAGGAGCTGGGAGCTGGCTAGAAAGGCAAACTCTCAACCCCCATGCCAGTCCCATGGAATCAGCAATCTGTGTTTTCCAAGCTCTGCAGGTGACTCTGGTGCATATTAAAATTTCAGAACCACTCATCTTAAATATTTAGTGTATTTTCTCCAAAGATGACTCCTTCCATAGATAGCCAGTCTAGATTTTTTAAGATTAATGCACAATCATTTGAAGATTGAACATCTGTATATGTCTAAATGTCAGTAATATATGTTACCCAAGAAAAATCATCAAAAGTTTCTTTCCTTAAAAAACGAGTCATAAAAAGAAATAAAAAATAACTCAGATACATACGTAATTGGAGAACTTCTATCCAAGGCGGATGAAGGCAAAAGAGTAAATCCACCTTGAAAATCTAAAACCCCATGTAAGTGCTTTCCAAGTCCTTGTGATTCTCTCTTTCCAGTTTCTACTTTTTTTCTCTCCAAGCTAATTATTATTACAGCATGACCCTGTGACCCCATTATTTTTACCTCCACACGGAGTGCTTTGCCACGATCCATTTTGTGGGGGCTGCAGGAATCCCCAGCTCCATGAAAAAATAAGCAAAGCCAAGACCTGTAGCATAACTGTTAAAACTTCACTATCACAAGTACCTAATTCACTATTTTATTTGCATTAAACTAATGTAGTTTAGTCATCTCCTGGTTCTTTCTTTACGGACTTAGGGCTTTTTTTTATTGGGGAAAACTTCTCTCCAGCAGGCAAATAAAAACCACTGGGGAAGGCCAAGAGGAGTGCCTCTTCTGTTACTTCACTTAAACTATTTGAAGGAGAAATTTAAAGGCAGCAGAGTTCATTGTTTTACATTTTCCTTACTGTTATGAATACATGTACCTTTAAATTCTCTTACCCAACAGGGGAAGCAATGTGATGTAGATATTTTTATTCCTGAATTACATGTCCCACAAACAGTATTTACTAATTTATTTTAACTTGTGATTGTGTAGTTAATGTGTAAGGAGATGACTACACTATGAATAAAGATGAAAATTCACTGGCATTGAGTCCCAAAGTAAAAAACATGATTCAATTAGGGGAGTTCTCTCTGAGCTCAAGTGATTGACGCCTTACTTTAAATGTGTTCCTGTCTTCTATACTCTTCAATACAGAAATTGACAGTAATAGTCACAGAAATAAAAAGATAATACCACCAGAGTAAAATAATTTTTATACACCGCCACTACTCACTGGAAAAAAATCTAAATAAAAAAGAAGAGATGCAAGTCATAATTTCTGAGATACATGAGGTAACTCTAATTTTTATTTTATAAGAAACAAAAATACCCTGTCATTAAATACTTAGGTGATTGTAAAAAAATAATTTAGATGGACTCATTTTTTCAAAGCTCTTCAACTCATCTACAACATCACGATGTTTAAACATGAAGCATTTAATGTTTTCAAGTGTCTGATGTGAATGAGAAAACAGAGAGTACTGATCTGAGTGAGAAAAGCCACTGTGAACGGTTTTGCCTGGCTCCCGTTGTGAAACCATCATTTTTGTCTATTTGGGATCCAGGCAGCTGCCTCATTGACCTCTTATGTTGGGGCCTGGATTGGAGGACACAGGCTAACAGTGGGCTCTGGAAGCCCAGAGTGCATGGTCGAGTTGAGCTGAAAGGGTGACCCAGCTCTGGATCGGTTAGCTCTCTATTTTAGGGAGCTTTTTGGGAGCCAGAAACCTCAAGTGGGTTTTAACCCCAGCAATATAATCACAGAAATGTCTTGTGTGGAACTGAGATCCATTAGAGAAAATGTTCTCTGTCTACTAAATCAGTGTTCAATATCCCCTCACAGTGTCCTTAGTTAACACGTCACTCCATTTGTGAGTGTCACGTACTATTTAAAGGTTGGAGGCAATTAGAAATGTTGAATCTAAATATGTCTGTGGGTCAAGCTGTCGTAGGTGTTGGTATCATCAGCACAGAAAAACGTCTTTATTTCCTGGCATGGCATGCACGCTTCCTCTAAGTAACCCACAGCTTAACCTCCAGGCACCCTACCTGCCCTACCCCTGCCCACCGCCCTACTTGCACCCCCTCAGCCCCGCCTCCCTGTCACAACATCTGTTCTTCAGCAAGGGTAACAGCTTGTAGTGCGGATGAGTGAGGGATATGCCTCCCTTTTATTCTCTTAAGAAAAATACCACATGAAGAAATCATTTTCAAGGCTTTGTATGATTAGTTCCTTCTGCACAGAGCACCTTACCTTGCTGACAGATGGTTATTCCACACCTGTCACCTCCTTCATGTAGTCTTGTGTGCGCCTGCATATGGCACTGCCATAGGAAGGGTTAAATGTCTTTTCCTCCTCATAGAGAACCTCTCAACAGAGAGGGAAAGACATGATGTTCCTTGTCATCCATCCCTAGGTCCTAGTCTAGATATCTAGATAGGTGCCTATTAAATGCACTTTGAGTTAGCTTCACATTTTGATTTCAAAATGGAAATATGCATATGGTGTCTCAATGGATTTTATATGTGAACAGGGTTCAACTTAATTCTCTGCCATTCTCTGGCACTTTGCCTTATCTGCTGAACACACTTCAGGGAATTTTTATGGCACTTAATGTTGTAAAAGCATCTGGCACAAATACAAACTATTATTTTTTTTCTCCGGGAGAAGCTTATCACCAACTGCAAATTGTGCTATTTATGGGAGCTCTCTTTGCAAACGTATAGTATTGAGATTGTTTCACTTTTACAAATTCTGATGAATAACTAACATGTTTTTTTTTTAAACCTGGGAAATTCAATGAGTAATTCTAGGGATGAGTCTGCAATTTAAGATTTACTTCAGAGACCAAATTCTTTTAAATACATAAACATTTTCAGTGCGAGAATGCTATTTCTCTGTGGACAGCATTTGAAACTCTCACAAAGGAATGTTTTATGCCCTGAAACAATACAGAGGAACGAGTCCTGACATCACGAACCTATTTGCCTCCCTACAAACCCACATCGGAACACACATCCTGCCCCTACTGAAGAGCACCACCTTCCAGGAGGGGAAAATGATTAAATTCCCTGTTTCTCCATAAATCAGGGAAGGGCTGCTTTCTATAGGTTTGTAGCATTTCTAGATTCTAATTCATACATCTGAGACTTGTTACAATTGTTCCCTTAATGAACTTGTCCCACAGATCACCTCAAAATTATACAACTGTTAGTGAGACTCTTCAGGTCTACAAAATAATGGTTGATGTTTGAGCCAGATGTTTCATCGTCTTAAGCACCATAACAATCTTCTGAAGCACTTCGGGTGCACTGGGAGTATAAGACCACAAATAATCTCAAGAACCTAGACTTGCAGCCCCTTTGATATTCATTCCCTCATGAAGGATTCACTGACCTGCGGCCAGAGGCTATTGTAGTTATGGGGGTAGAGAGAAAACAAACAAGTCAGACCAATAAATTACTCGAAATTTACAAGTCTGCTCTATTAAAAAATATCATAGATGAAATAAAACGGTTTGGAAAAATACTGAAAAATATTTGCAAGTCCTATTGCTGAGGGGTTAAACTTCACATTTCTAATTTTACTCTAGCTTAGGCCTGGCCCTTAGATACCATTATTAGCATCTTTCTATTTGAGGGCCCACCTATTTCAGTTATTGTAATACCGGCTCCAATAAATTAATGCTGATGTGCTAAACAAAAGTGTGGAAAACTATGGGATGTTTATATCTCAAAATGTGAAGCCTTCAGGCCTCAGGAAGTATCACTGGGCACCAGTCGGCTCTGGCTGAGAGCCTTATAGACTCCACTAAGGATTATGCTCTTTACTCTCTGCTCAAATGCAAGGCTACCCAAAGGTTTTTAAGACATGTAGACGCATAAACACATCTGCATTTTTATGAGGTCACTCTAGAGGGAGCAACAAGGCTGGATGGGAGGAGTCGGGCAAGAATGGGGAAGGAGCAGAGGCTGGATTGTTATCCATTATCACCACACTTCGTGGTCCAAAGAAGAGATGACCACAGCTAAGAGTGTGATGATGACAGTCAAAGCAGAGGGAGAACGGTACCCACATTTGATTAACAGGAGAGTTAAAAATGTCAAGAATTGATGGTGGACTTTGAGGGGTGGTCTCAAAGATGGCTCACAGGTTTCTGCTTCTTGCAAAGGTATGATTTGAGGTTCCATTTCCTAAGAGATGTTGATATTTGAAGAGGTCCAAGATTATGGGGAGAGAAGATGAGGTGGGTTAGGGTATGTTGAGTTTGAGGACTCTTTGAAACAGGAGTATCCAACCCACAGCCCATGGGCCACACGTGGCCCAGAAGGGCTATGAATGCAGCCCAACACAAAATCATAAATTTACTTAAAACATTATGAGATTTTGTTTTTGTGAGTGTTTGTGTATTTAATGTGTGACCCAAGGCAACTCTTCTTCTAGTGTGGCCCAGGGACACCAAATGGTGGGACACCCCTGCAAGTTTAAAGCATCAAAGTAAAATATAGGCTCTGTAATTAATTATGTGGTCTGGAGCTTAGACATGAAGTCTAGGTTGTAGCTAAATTAGGGAATTTTCAGCAACAGATGGCAACCCAAGCCACTGGGAAATGCCATTTGAAAGGCAAATAAAATACTTTTTCCCGTTTAAACACTAACACACAATCCTTAATCAGCTGCAACATTTGAATGAATGAAATAAGACTCTAACTGACAGTGCAGAAGACAACATATTTCCAAAGTCTCCATTAAGCTGAAGTATATTTTCATCACTTAGCTTTAAAAAAAAAGTCTTAAAGTGCTTAAAATCTTCAAGGTCAGCCAGAGAATGAATCATTTTTATCCTTATATCAAAGTAAGTTAACTAGAAAGAAAAGATTCATTTCTTCTGACACACACACACACACACACACACACACATCTTAGCATTTGGTCCCCAGAGGCTGATTTCATAAGGAAAAAGGTTCTGTCACTAGAGCTGCTACATCAAGATTAGCAAAGCCCGAAGACAGAAGGCAACAATGAGGTGGCCTCCAACCTAGGAGGGATTGTTGTCTCCGTTAAAAATGTAGTGGATGGAATTAGCCATGTACAGGAAACTTACTAAAGCGGAGGTAGAAACCAGCAAGGCAGGATGAGAGCAGTAATCAAGAGTTGACTAAATATAAAAGAGAGCTGGGCTTAATGAGTGTTATTAACATGTCTTAAGTAAGACTGTCTGAGTTGAATAGGTTACATCCTGGCATCCAAAAAAAAAAAAGAAGGGAATTTAAAGATTAACATCATAGAAATTTCTCTCCCCTTGATAAATACAGGAAAAACAAAACTAATGCCCTGTGTCTCTATCCAGTATGAAGACCAAAGGAGAAAGGGTTATTCTGTAAATCATATTTTTAAAAATTGCATAAGTGTAACATTTAAAAGTCTCAGTAACTATAAAATTTCAGCCCTCTCTGGCTTTCATATCTGAAGGAGTAAAAAGCTGCAACTCAGTGAGGTTACTAAGATTCTAGCCCATATTATTTTTTAATATTTTCAAATGTTAATTTTCCATTTTAAAATAGACATTTCAATTCAATATTTTGGGGGATATGTCAAAACAGGGGCTTCATCTGACACATTTTTTTCCCCAATAGTTCTTTTGTGATTAACACCCAAAAAAGTAAAAAAGAAGTTTTCAATGAAAACTTTGTAAATATTAAGAAATTTCTAACCATAGGATTTTGCATATTATCTGAATCCCCAAACTGAATTTACCAGGGTTGAAGTAAGTTAACAAAATTAAAGAACAACCATATTTTCATGACAAGTTAGAATATTTTGAATCCAGCCTTAAATACAGGAGTTGTCTAAGCAATGCTTGTTTATATCACTGCTTCCATTGCTTAAGCCAGCAAGAGATTTCCCCCCCTGGGCATATATTAACAATTTATATTTTGCAGACAAGTACACAAATATGATTAGCTTTTGCAAATTGCTCTTTATTCTGTTACTGGTAAGTAATTTTTATATTATTACAGTGTAAACAGATGCTATTTTCCACTACACATTTAGTGGTAATGAGCTCATTTAATGTGTTAAGGCAACAAAAGAACTTCAAGAATGATAGTGATTCAAACTTCATGGAAACCAAGAGAAAAATCAAGCATGAAGTTTGCAACATTGTTCCAATACTTAGTTTTCAATAGGGAATTGTGGGGCCCCTGTTCTTTGAGGCTGTTTATTCAAAGTTGTGTTTTCACCTTCTCAGGGCAGTCCTGCAAACAATCTTCTAAGTGGAAAGGTTCCCCCACTTCCTCCGCTTATTCTGCTCCCATTTCCTGAAACTCCCACTATTAGTGCCACTCCTTCAGGTTAAAAATCAGATTTTTTGTTTAAACAGTTCATTTAAGTATTGATGTATCCAACAAATGCTTACGCCGTGGGGCATTCCAACCTATAGACAGGCACTGCAGGAAGTGAAGCTTGAAAAGGAGAGGAACCTGGGAAACAAGATAAAACCTGAAGAATCCGGCATTAGGAAAGCCAAGAGAATGAGGAGCTTGTGGAAGGAGATGGTTTTCACTACCAGCTGCTGCTGCATGTCGGGTAAAAGGGGAGCACAGAATGTCCACTGGGCTTTACAACATGTATGTTTTTGGTGATGTTGATACCGGACAGGAGACCTTAACGATTAATCCATTAATGGGAACAATGGGCATCTGGGAAAGGTGGACAAATGAGAGATCTGAATGCTTGGTCATGGTTGCCCACCCAGGCGGCCTTCGGACGCACACTTCGTTCATCTGATGCTGTTGTTCTGAACAGGCGCTGCTGTCATGTCTAATTCTGCTACTTTGTGTGTCCACATTACAAGGGGACGTCTGGACACAGACCTGCACTGTGATTCTATCATTTGTAAAAGCGCACGAGTGAGTCTGTCTTGTTAATAACATCAACGAGTTATCTTAAAGCACTTTCACTTTTTTAAAGAAAGTCCATGGAGCACAACGTTCTGCAAGTTTAAGAGAGGGAATAATGTAAAATAAACTATAAAAAATCATCCAGTAGTAAGCCTTGCAGACTTTTCATTGATTTTATTCTGTCAGTAGGAGCATCATAGGTGCTCAGTATCTATTTGTTGAATGATAATGATATGTTATTGTGCCAACAAGGAAACTACACTCTGCTGTCACATGAAGTGTTTGATTTACTTATTAACACATATTAGACACTCCTTCATTTGCTCAAGATTTTGTGGATCACATCCTCATGGGGACTGCCACCCCTAGGGAGAGGTGATGTTGCCTGGTACAGCAAAGTAACAAGGAACGGGAAGGCAGAGCTCCCAGCTAGGCTCCTGACCCTATTCATACACACAACGTGCCTCTTTTCACCTCCAGTGTGAAATCTTCCCCATCCCTAAAATAAAGCCCTGTTACAAAGAGGTTAGAAACAGGTTAATGAGGGAAATAATTTGTTACTTTGAAAGTAAATTTCTAGGTCAAGACTTGTGGGCCAGGATGGCCATGAATGTGGTCTCACACCAAATCATACATTTACTTAAAACTCTTTTATTTGCTCATCAGTTTTTCACTAGTGTTTGTGTAGTTCATGGGTGGCCCAAGACAACTCTTCTTCTTCCAGTGTGGCCCAGAGATGCCAAAGGGTTGGACACCCCTGGTCTTAATTATTCATAGAAAGATGAACTTAAGGCTTTCCTCCATAGGTTAGTTTTTTTAATTGGCCACCCTCTGTCTTCAATACCTTCAATGTCTGCAATAGTCATGACTTGCCAAGTCACCAAAACCACAGGGAACACAGCTGCTTGTGAATCAGAAATGCTTACTGCAGAAAGACTATGTATAAGGGAAATAAATGTGTATGTTCGCTAAGTGTAAGGTCTATTTTTTTTTGCAGCTTAGCGTTAACACAGCTAATACAAAGCCTTTCCATAGATTTTTTTAGATAAGAAACAGAATTCAGAATTGCTCTAATCATGATAAAACAGTAGTCCCCCCTTATTCACAGAAGGTATGCTCCAAGACCTCCAGTAGATCCCTGAAGCCACAAATATTACCACTATTTTATCCTGTCCATACATACAAAGGGTTTTATGCAGAGTTCAGTTTCCCTCAAAATTAGATTTTAGTACATCCATCTCTCAGATGAGGAAAATGAGGTCCATAGTGTTTAAGTGACTTGCTCAGGGTCCACGAGGAAAGATTTGAAGCTAGGTCTTCCTGTCTCCAAAGTTCATGATACTTCCATCATATCATGAAGAATTTTCAAATATTTTTTTAAAGATTTCATTTGTTTGTTTATTTTTTAGAGAGGGGAAGGGAGGGAGAAAAAGAGGGTATGAAACATCAGTGTGTGGCTGCCTCTCACAGGCCCCCGACTGGGGGCCTGGCCCGTAACCCAGACATGTGCCCTGACTGGGGACCAAACCAGCGACCCTTTGACACGCAGGCTAGCAGTCAACCACTGAGCCACACCAGCCAGGGCAAGAAGACGTTAAAAAATAGAAGTATATTTCGGACAGAGCCAATTCCCCATAACCCTTCTTCTATAACCCTCTATCTTTAACCACAAAAAGAAAACAATACTTTTTGAAATATTCTAAGTAGTTTATAGGGCACAATGTCAGGAACTCACAGAAGAAAGTTAGTTTTTCTTCCTTGGCACACAACCTGACATTATTCTCTTATGCTTAAGGGTTATATGACTGAGTTACAGACAATGAGGGTGAGTGGAAGTGATCTGCAACATGCCCTGCCTTGGTTTGATAAAACTTCCTAAGCATAGTTTTCCAGGCTCTTTACACTGCTGCCTGTTTGATGCAGATACATGTAGCCACTTGGAAGCTACACATTAAAGATGTTAAAACCACAAGATGAAAGGGCCTGGTTCCTGGATCACTACTTGGAAGAGTCATGCTAATGAATGAAGGGCATGTATTTTGGACATTCCCTAAGCAGAATTTAAATATCTATTATTAGGGCCATGATACCTCTTTTGATTGATTTACACAACAGCCAGAGTTACATTAACCTAATGAATGTATCTACCTTTTTATTATGCTTCACATCTAGACGAACACACAGTTCCCAGCCAAGGGAAAGAAGAGGGGGGGGGAGGGTGTGTGAGCAGACAGGCACGTGTAAGTCTGCATAATTTATTTTTTAGCGAATCTTTGCTTAAAGGAAGCACCAAAGTGTTCTGAAAATCTACATGTTTCATGATTTTAAGAGAAGCAAGAATACAACATATCTTTCTTTAGGCCTCTGTGGGTATTTGTTTGGCTAGCCTGGAGTAAAGAAATACGTCGGAGGGGTGCTAGACCACAGATCTGGATGGACCCAAACCACCCTTTCGATATAATTCCTAGTCAGTTTTTAATAAACCAATATGATTGGCATACTCAGTTTCCCCAAATGCTCACTCTACCTGAAACCAAAGGTGGGACCAGGACTAGAGGGTTTTCTCCGTCTTTCCTCAAAGCCAGTTCATATTTCCTGACAACATGCAATGGAATGACCTCCTGTTGGACTTGGACAGAACAAATCAAAAGACCCTGCTCCTTCCTAAGGAGACCTACAAATGACTGGTGAAACTCCCCATGACTTCAACGCCATGCACTTCAAAAACAGGCACTACTTTTATTCTAAGAAACTTCGAACCTACAGCTTCTTACGTTTCTTCATTTTTTCTGGCTGTCCTTTCTCATCACACACTTAGAAAGCTTAAAAAATAAAATAAATTTCTTCCATCTTTTTTAAAAAATCCTTTGAGGAGACACAGAGATAATCTTATGATACTTTTTTTACTCTTACATGAATTTCATCTATAAATCTCGTACCTCGTTTGCAAACATTCATTCATTTTTCACTGTCTTCAAGTGAAGACGGTAAGAAACATTGCATAGCAACAGGTGTGTAAGCACAGAAAACGAATAAATCGTTGTACAAACTTTAACACATCCAAGGAGATCACAGAACCAGTTCTAGGAGCCAAGCAACAGGCATAAGTCTTATTCCAAGTAAAATCAAGTGGAACAAAGTTTGAATTGAATGGTCCTGAGGTTAAATGCTGGCTTTCCAAACATGGACAGTATGACCTTGAGCAAATTACTATTTTCCAAACCTAAGTGTTTCCATTTGCAATATTATTACAGGACACACTATTTTTTAATTTGTCAGGACCAAATTAGAGAAGCAAAATGACAGTGCCTTGAACAAAGAGTGAGAAATTCAGGGCATCTCCATCTGGTCTTTGATTTACTCACTTTTTATCACATTAGAACCCTTTTGTGGAAGAAAGAGCATTTTCTCCATCCAACTACCAGACTCGTCTGCTTCCAAGAACCTCAACTAACTGCACCCTATCAGGTCTCACTTACACTAATGGGAGGAAAAAACTAGTAGTAGTCTTGGTAAGACAGAAAAACAAGGTCAAGAATGTTTTCAGAATAACTTGTGAGAGTTGTGCTAAAACAGACCCTCAGCATGTGGCGGGGCGGGGTGTTTTATGGACATTTCATTCTAAGGATCTTGGAAAGCCTCAGTTCCCCCTCCAAAGAGTAGAGGATGCATAACCAGAAGTTGTCCAGCCCTGCTACACTGACATCCACAAGAAAACAAACTGTAAGGAGAAGGGGATGACTCAGAGTCAGCTCTGGGGGAAGAGTAGGGAGAATAACTTGCCCGGGGCTTCGCAGACCCACAGGACAGTAACACAGGAAATGAAGAAGAGTGGATTAAAAAGGAAGAAATCCCTGATTCCATCCAACCAGACTAATGGATGACTTTGTGGACTCAGGGGAAACTAGATAGGAGAGATAAATACATTTGTGAACATCCATAGTCATCTAACATATGATTTCTTCACTGGCAAGGAACTAGGTCATCCCACCCTAATGTGTGGGCATAGCTATGTTCTTCAAAGTTCTTGCAGTGAAATCATTCTCATCTGTATGTAAACACAGAGTAAAGAGGAGCTCTCTGCTACAAGCTAGGAGTGGACATTGGTGAGAAGATTTCTCATTCCTCCACTTCCTGGTATCCTCTCCACAGGTGCTAGGTGCTGCCTCTCCAGGTAGTTCCTGAGAACTTTCTTTGGGACTCTTAAGACTCAAGGGAAAGGGATGTCCTTAGAGGTGCCTTTCAGTTAAAACATCATATTCCACAATCATAGTACGTTTTAAAGAAACAGGAAGCAAGACATGTTATGTTTCAGAAACATTCCTTTTTCTTCCTTGAATGTTTTAGCTCTTGTTAAAGTTACTTGAAA
Organism: Macrotus californicus; assembly: GCA_007922815.1. Lineage (NCBI taxonomy): Eukaryota > Metazoa > Chordata > Mammalia > Chiroptera > Phyllostomidae > Macrotus > Macrotus californicus. The sequence continues at coordinate 4,428 of VMDR010012311.1, read as the reverse complement.
AGAAACGTTTGAGATTTATTTCTTCTTCTGATTTTTGGTGGGACAATAAATGACCTTTTTTTAATTGATTCTGTTAATTAGATGTTGGCTTGATGATCACAGTTCTGACTCTCGCTCTCCTATTTTCTCTCTAATCCAGATCGATGTCACATATTCCCAAGATCTTTCAAGAAAACAGGACACAAAATCACAGTTCAAACTGTCAAAAAGATGTATTTTCCCTTTTGTGGTGGCTACAGAAAAGCACTATATTTAACGAAATGTATGGACTTTGTGGTCAGAAGACATGGTTCCAATTCACTAGCCCCCCCCCCCCCCTCACCTGCCAGTGAGGGGGATTTATAGAGGCTTTTAGAGTTCGAGCTTCTCATTGGCAAAGTAGAAGTAACAAATGCATGATTGTCTGTTCATTCATTCTCAAATCAAATGTTAAAATCGATACCATCTACTAAACTCTGCGCTAGATGCCAGGGTTATCCTGGTGAAAAAACGTCTCAGTCCCTGTCCTGGTGAACTTGGCATTATAAGGAGTATGGGAGGCAGTGAATTTAAACACATTAAGTTCTCAACACACAACAGTTATATCTAGTATTGCTCAGGACACAGCTACTATTACGACACATAAACCAATCTTGGTGCAGGCTATGGGGTTTTTTAGGCGATTTCAAGACTTCCATTAAAAAAAATACAGCAGAAAAGAGCAATTTGCTTTCCGATGAAATGTACTTCTCCCACAAAACTGCTGTTAGAGTAACTAAGATGAACTTGCACCTATGTATGAATCATGTTAAATAGCCACCGTTTGACCATTTTTTTGAACTTCAAACCAGCAATTTCATATGCCCATCCTACTATGTCAGTGGTGTGGGAGGGGCTGAATGAAAGGCGTGTGGGAGGAACGGAGTGATAAATAGTACATGTTGTGAAAATTTCAGTCTACTCAACATTGTATTTCACTAAATATAGATTTCTGATAATTAGATTTTAAGATATTCTTAAAAATGGACCATTTTGGCTTTCTTCTGGCTATAGCTCCCATATGAATTCTGAAAGCCCAATGAAAAATACTTTTCAAATGAAATCATCTACACCCCGTATCTGAAACAAATGCAGGCAGCATTTGTACAAAGTGTATACCTGTCAGTTGTCCATAGTATTATAATGTTCTGAGTAAATCTCCCAAATAGAAATATATCCAGCAACTTTCGGGGTCATTTTCTTCTTCACCTTCCTGCTTATCCTTCCCAAGCACACATTCACTTCAGCATGTAGTCATTGCGGCACATACTGAGTTCACGCCATGCTTGTTGAAAGCCTGTGTTGTTGGCCAGAAACTATTCTAGGTACTGTGCACTCATGAACACACTTTAATAGAGAAAATCAAAGCATTTCACAGAGCCAAATAGCCTATAAAATTCACTCTCTGGCACTCCAAAATATCACAAACCTCTGATGTTGGAAAGGCAGTGCCACTGCCTCCCACGAGTCCAGAAATATGAGGGTTAAAGATCTTGTGACTCACAACCTGAGTCTGTACCGTGAAGATGGATATAATCACTGCCATAAATTGATAAGTTATGCATAAAGCTACAGTGACAAACAAGGCCACAAGACATCACAGGTCCCTGAGATTACTGATGTACTACCAAACCTCCAGTGGCCCTCACCCAGGACACGGCAGCTCTAAATCTTCCCAATGGACTGGCAAATAAGCACTTTACCATTTAACAGAAGGAGAGGAAGCCATTCATCATGGGCCTGTCGCATGAATTGCTGACACAAGACACTTTTCCCCTCTTAGAAAACCACACAAGCACCATGTGAGTGCTCATCAGTTGGAAGATACCTGTTCTTTGGCCATGCTCTCTGTCCCCCACGTGAGACTAAAGGGCAGTTCTCGTTGAGAAACATTTTGGTGCACTAAGCATCTGAACTCCAGTCTAAGCTTATAGTGGTAAAACTTTCGTGCGTCTGTCCATGGCACAGAAACTTATTTATAGGCATAGCTGTGCCTCTATAATGTATCTATACAACTCCAAATGCCAACTGTCTGATACCTGAACAGCAATTCACTGGATACCATTTTCGGAAAAATGTTAGGTCAAACGTGCATTTATTACACAAGATCTTGTGGCTCTGAATAAAAAGCAAAAGAGAGAGAAACCAGGATCAACCTGTCAGTTGCCAAGTCAAGCTATAAATTGCTTCTGGAATTAATTTATATTACCTACCTATATTTTTAAAAGATAACAATGACTAGCATGTCCAAAGATTTACTGAAAGAAATGGCCAAAGGGATAGAATACACTGACTGGCAGTGCCAAATTAACCGTCAGTTATCTAATTGAGAAAGAAACCTAGAAGTATCGGACATCTAGCAATCCTTGTCATGGATATGTAATTTGTGACTTTGGAAAGATACCACGTTTGAAAAAAATTAGTGTGATACCCACTGTGAATCCACCACTTTGCTTACAATGTTCCCTTTAATCCTCACAGTATCTGATACGGTCGTGTTACCATCTTCACTGTATAAAAATCTGAGATTCGCAGAAGTTGAATTTGCTCAGTATCACATCTCTAGTAACTGTAGAGACAGGACTACCCTGATCCGAGTCTGTCCAGACCATGACCCGGAACAAGCAGTAATCCAGAAAATAACTCCTTCCTCCTTGGAGCCTGCATTGTGGATTAGGTGCAAACCCAAACGATGGTCTTGGTGATTTCATCAAGGGATCATCCAAAATTTGAGCAGACTGCTCTCTCCACACTCTAAAATGCTTACTATAGGAGGCTTAACATAATCTTTCTCTCCTGGCCCTCCCATATCCAGCAAATGTGGTTCCACTCTCTGCCACGGAACTCGACTTACTCAGCAGCAAGTCACGCCCATGCTGACGGGCAGACAGCGCTGGAACGGTGCTTCCACAGGCCGCTCGCAGTGATAAGCACAGCTGGGCTGCGGAGACTGCCTTTCCTAAATTCTGCTGCCAAGCTGAATTTTATGATCTTCACTGGCAGATGATCAAATGCAAACTCTTAACTTACAGCCAAGCTACCTTAGGCAGCTGCTGGAAGAACTAATTTAGAATGCAAATCTAGTCCTTAATCTGTGGGGAAATTGTTGCAGTGATGGGTGATTTTTGAAGCCACAGTTCATGAAAGACACCTCCGATGCCCTCTAATATGGAAGAAGAAATATTTAGGTGCCAATTGTGCACTTTTGAGCAACTGCTCCATAGTGGGGACTGGAGTCCCATGGAAAGAGGGAAGAGGGTCCAGGTGTTTAAAATCAACCTCAACTCTCTTTTCCACATAAGGAGAACTGAGGTCAGAAGGCAGATATGTAGCATAATTTCAGACAGTGTCTTCTTAGTACCTAGGACTCCACTACTTTAGACTACGTCATCTAAAGGACAAGGCCACTGGGATGTAACAATTTGCCTAGAATTTTTTTGTGATGTCAAGAAAGTACAAAAGTTATACCTGTCATTGATCTTGCCTCTAAAAATCCTGTTACTGTAGGTGTGAATTATCACTTAAAGTTCATAGTCTTCTTTTTATTCATTTAACTGCTAGCTAACAGTGACCTTCTAGAATACTTAAAACATGAGTTTACTGAGTCATTCTGCAGCTTTGACTCTCCTCTATTCAGTTGAACCGTATCTTAGAAAATACTCAGTCCTAGTTACTAGGAAGTTTCTTATTATTCCATTGCGTTACTAAAGAAATCTGGGCTTGTGCAATACATATGAAGATCTCGTCCCTTGGCAACTGTCAGAGTTAACGTAACAGAAAAAAGGTACATCTCTATCTGTTTTCCCATTTGTTCGGCATGGAGAATGATCACTGTGGAACTTCAAACCATTCAAAGAATTATTAGAAGAATGAAGGGAAATTTGCTATAATGAGTAAATAGTTAGCAAAGGGGAGATACAACCATTTTAATTTTATTTTCAGCTTTGCTTTGTATACAGTGGAGAAACACATAGCTGACTGATTATTAGACTAGAAACTCTCGTAACCCATGATTTGCCTCTAACCAGTCATTTTCACATGTGTTCACTGTTCCAAATGAGCCAACATGCATGAAGGAAAAACTGAAATGGTCCCACTAACCATGCCTGATGGTGGTCCAGCATTCCCTTGACCCTATCCCATTCCTCTCACCCTTGGTGGTCCAACTGTGGCAACTTACCTGGAAATACAGAGCTCCAAGTACTTGGATAAAACAGTGAGCCACACAGGCCAGTCTTTGACCTGACAGAGATTACATACTAACTAGCAGTGGATAATGAACCTAATAAATCCCTGAAACACCAATCCAAAAGACCTTATGCACCCCAATGTTCATAGCAGCACAATTTACAATAGCCAAGTGCTAGAAGCAACCTAAGTGCCCAGCAGTAAGTGAGTGGATCAAAAAAC
>VMDR010012310.1:0-26811 GCA_007922815.1 Macrotus californicus | reverse complement strand
AATTATCAATACTTAAAACTTAGAAGAATTCAGCTGCAATATAATATTTACTTATTGTAAAACAATTGATCTGTAGCAGTGATATTTTTCTGCTTTCTTCACTCTTACCCTTCTTGTATTACTTTCAGTCGTTTGTCTTTTGCTTGAAAAGTATTCTGTTCCTAATGCAATATCAGTGAGTTGCTCACCATTTTTTCATTTTTCAAATTCTTTTCCTACTCATGTATGTTTTATTTCTTAGGTTTTGTGTTGTGTGCTTTTATCTTTTTTCTTAATCGGAATGCTAGAGACTGCTTATTTTGTGTCTTCTTACATGGCCGGCTTTCCATTTAATTCATCCTCTGTTTGCCGGCTGCCTTTTCGTTTTGCCGTTGTCCCCCGATCCGGAACATGGTCCCTGAGATTTCCACCGGGCTCTCTCTTCATGGTGAAGTGTTAGCTCCAGTGCCTCAGGGAGAACTTGGCTGATTGCCTTTTCCAACCACCCTCCCATCCCTGGATATTCTATTGCGTTACTGTATTTTATGTTCTTTATAACTTGTATCACTGTCTGAAATCATCCACTTATTTTTTTTTTAATTTCAAGTGGATTTCATTTGCTAGAACAGTTTTTAGATGTACAGTAAAAATGAGAAGATAGTACAGAGTCCCATATACTACACAGTCAGTTTGCTCTGTGAAAACATCTTATATCAGTGTGATACATCGGTCATAATTAATGACACATCTAAAGATCACACTTTGTTTAAATTTCTTATTTTTGCCCAATTAATGTTCTGTTTCTCTTCCAAAATCGCACCCAGAATGCCACATTCACATTTAGCTTTTCGGTCTCTTTAGGTTCCTTTTGGCTACCACAATTTCTCAATCTTTCCTTATTTTTCATGACAGCGTTGAGGAGTGTCGGTCAGGGAGTTTGAAAGAAGCCCCGGACGGACACTTGTTCGATTTCCTCCCTCATGATTACTCTGGGGTAATGGGCGTTTGGGAGGGAGGCCACAGAGGTGGGCAGTGCCATGTTCATCACCTGAGAACCAGGATGCGTCCCTGTTGGTGTCGATCTTCGTCACTTGGCTGTGATGCTGGCAGGCTTCTCCACTGGGAAGTTGCTATTTTCCCCCTCTTTCCATGTTGTGCTCATCTTTAAAGAGCGGGGGGCTTTGCTCTGCCTCCTCCTTGAGGGGGGACTAGCTACAAAAAGTACTCATCCGTTAGTTTTCTGTTCACCTATTGTCGGTTGTCATTCACTGCTATATCCACTGAATATAGAAGAGTAGCAAAAATATAAACAAACAACAACAAAAAACAGCTCCTGGTTACTGTTCAATAAATGTTTATTGAATCAATTAAATATAAATGGATTATAAGCCGATGTATTTTAGTTTTTTGTGTCCTCTTTTTTTAAATTTTATTTTTCTTAAGTTCTTTAATTTCTTAGGTTGAATATGTAGTTCACTTATTTTGCTCTTTAAAAAATAAAAACATTAAGGCTGTATATTTTCTTCTGAGTTAAGTTGCATCCTAGTTTTGATATGAAGTGTTCTCAGTTGTACTTATTCGAAATAACTGGTACTTGGTGATTTTATTACATTTCTGACTTTTGGTTCAGTTAGAAGACTATCTTTTAATATAAAGGCACTTAGATTTGTGTGTGTGTGTTTTGTCCTTTCTTCCTTCACTTCAAAGAATTTTAGTGTTTTCTGTGTGGACACATACATAATTGTTTTCTGTAAATTTACATCCTATAGTCATTAAAAGAAGACTAACATATTTTCTGTTCACAGCATACTAATTGTCCACTCACACTGTTTGCCACCTCCTTCTGGCCCCCCCTCCCCCACCATTGGGAATATGTTGAATATTAGTTACAAACTGGTATTTGCCATTGCAGTGTGCACCTTCTGTTTCTTTAAGCTTTATGTTATTGGAATTCACTATATGTTATTGTCAGCCATTTAGATTTTACTTTTACTTTTCTTTGCTTTTTTGTTTTTTTTTAGCTTTGCCTTCCTTTTCCTTTTTGCCACGGGGCATTAGTTTCCACTAGCCTCTAGTCCTGAACCACTCTCTTCTACAGAAACCCTTCCCCCTTATTATCTGATACAGTCTCTATGCTGACAGTTTTGTAGATTATTTTATAAGGAGGAATCCAGTACATACTGTTTTGTATTTGCTTCGCCCCAGACTAGTGTATCCAAACACCAACTTCACCTCCACCTTAGTCATTATTAGACCCCTCAACCCTCTCATTCTAAAGACACTTGCTGTCCTGCCCACTGATATTTCGGTTGTAAACCTACAATTTAGGAGTCATCCCAGGTGGGATTCCCTACTCAGGGACGCACTAGGAACAGAGGACGGCGACCAGCCACGTGCACAGAGGGGATCCCTGCACTCTCACTCCGATGCTGCCCTTTGAAGTAGATCCTGGCACCCTACCAGCTACCTTGTAGGAAAACCTTTCATTGGACCTGCTGTCTATGAAGTGAAAAAGTTCATAAGGCCTAGAAAGCAGAAATTACAATGCCTTTCATTCTTCTTGGTCAAAATGCTTTGAATTGCAGGAATGTTTTTATTTGTATGACTCTATCAAATGTTTTTACAAAGGTTTATGCCTTTTTATCCCAGGCTTAAACAGAGTCTAAAACAGGCCTTATCAAACTGTCACGTGCTTGGCCCCAACAGAGATTTTATAGGCACGCAGGTGCTGGCTCAGGAGGTCTGTGGTGGGTCAGGTTTGCGCATTTCTGACACGCTCCGGGGCTGTCAGCATGCCTGGTGTTTTGGTCCACGCTTTGAGTAGGGAGGCTATAAAGCCTTGGATTATTTTTAATTTTTGTTTTTGGATTTTGTTTTTGAACCCCTCAAAAATAATCTCTATAATTGCTGGACACATTTTGTTTTTTACGACAAAGTTTTCATCCATCTTGACACACGTATTATTCAATAGGCCTGGCTACAAATGATATTTGTCTTAAAAAATCAACTGAATTCTTAAGAATTAGAATTTATTGGCCCGGACAAGTGCAAAACAGTTTATCATGTAATCTGAAGTCATTTCCCAAGTTGTTCTAACATGACCTGAGTAATATAGCAAGTGGCCCGACCGACCCATGGTCTGCCCAGGACTATCCTGGGTTTAGCACTGAAGGTCGCTGTTCTTAGGACACCCCCAGCCCTGGGCAAACTGGGACAGGTAGCAGCATTGGAAAGACTCTTCTGTGACCTTGGATACAGCCTTTGCTCCCGAAGTGACTGTTTGAAAAGGCACAGTACTACTTGGCGCACCTGAGTGTACCTTGAACAACGGGTCACTTTTCCTTAATTACTTTTCATAACTGGCGGGCAGGACAGGCTCAGACCGTCATCACAGGAGAGAAGTGTCCCGCCCAGGGTCACATCCTGTGGACTGAGGGTTCAGTTTATCTGCATCCCTTCTTCCACACGTGCAGTGCGCAGTGCCGCTTGCTTTCTAAAACAGAGTATTTATTAGCTTGGCTTTGGGGCAATTAGTTTTACTTTGGGACTTCTCTTTAAGAGCACTTGTTTTAAAAAATACAATTTCTGTTTTGAAAAGCTGGGTCTATAGTTGATAAAACAGGATATATTTTAAAGATTCTGTCTTTTGAAAACTGGAGTCCTTTATAAAGAAGTTTACATCTGGAAATACTAGTCACATTTGCTCATTATTCTCCATGGAGTGTTAGTTATCTTACCACTCAGAATATTAATGATATTATTTGAAAAAATTTACCTCTCATTTGGTAAAGTTTACTAACATTGCTTTTAAAAACAAATGAAGGTCATATAGCAGCTCTTCCTTCTAGCAGGACTGCAAGATAAATGACACAAATCCATTCTAATTGAATCCAGAAATCCCTGGGCATTTAGCAATTAGCACTAACAATCGTTCCATTAATAATGTGTTAATATTCCTAATGCCAAATGTGTTATGTGTTATTAAGCAAATGGTTCTGAAAAAGCCTGGATTTAAAGAAAGAACAAGCTTGAGTTCAGTTTTGTGATGATTCAACACGCAATGTGGATTTATTAAACACTGAAATCAGACTGGGCTTCCAGGATGGGCGAGAGGGGTCTGGCGCTGTGTTCTGCTTGTAATTTCTGACTGCCTTAAAAAATACCTTCAGCCACAGTCAAGGAGTAGGCATTAGATATGGGTCATCAGTTTCAGTTGGAATGGTGGTAGTGTCAGCTAGTATTTGTCAAAACCCTAAATACCTTACAGCAAAATATTGCAACAGACTGGAAGTTTTTGCCTTGGAAACGCTGGGGAAGTGTCCATGCGGAACTGGAAAACTGCCTGAGAAACTGACTAATAGAGCTGCTTCCATGCGGAGATGCTCTGGAGCTTGGAACGTATCCCAAATGAAATGTACCGAGATCCCCAGGCTTTGTTTTGCAATTCCAATAATTCCGCACTTTCCACCGAAGCCTCTTAGGCTCCCCTCTGGTGGGGTTCTTTGAGTGTTCACACAGAAATGGGGGACTTTGTTCTCTGCAGCATGAAGCTGAAGTAAGTTTTGGTAGACAAGGGATTGCGTGGGCATATGTGAGAGCTATGCTTTGAAAAAATCCCAAAGTGAATAGCTTTTGAGGCTTCTGATCACAGATGGAGTTAAAGACTACAGTTTAGTGTTGCCCAGGGGCTCTGCAAGTCTGTTTATATTACTTAAAAGAGCCATCAACTGTTCATTAAGTGTCAGGAAATTTTGCGGTGATAAAGTCATGGGAAGATCAGAAGGAAATATAGTAGATCCCTGACTACCCGTGGCCAAGCCCTTTGCCCCAGATTAATTCTTTCAGCCAAGGAGCAATGCTACCCTGTTACCCAAATTCTTCTTTCTCTGGCTTTGAAGATGGGTCCCAGGTAACTGTCTTTACTCACTAGGTTTACCTGCTATTTCAGAGATCTGAGGACTCACCCATGTTTGGAATACCAGGAATTACAGGCTGCAGTCAGCTTTCCCTCTTGAGACAGCTTTGTTCAAATATTCTGTCTAGGAAACAACTAATGAGGCAACTCATCAAGGAAAGAGAATGAGAGCCCTGGCTGGGTGGTGCAGGTGATTGCAGTGGTGACCCCCGCATCCAAAGGTTGTTGATTCAGTCCCCAGTGGGGGCACATACGAGGGCAACCAATCAATGTTTCTCTCTCTCTCTCTCTCCTTCCCTCTGCCTCTCTCTAAAATCAATAAAAAACATATCCTCGGTTGAGGATTTAAAAAAGAGAGAGAGAAATGGCTATCCTCTTTGGTTTAATATTCTGTACTTTGCCTGTGGCCCTTATGGAAGCAATCCTGTTAGTCTGTAGAGTGGAGAGCTCCTTGTGTCGAATCTAAGCTCGTTGAGGACAGAGTTCATGTATCTGTCCTTCTTGTGACTTCCCAGGTCTGCTTTGGCCCGCCAGAGATGACTGTCATTATCTTTGGGGACTCTCTGGTCCCATTCACTCCATCTCTCAGCCCCCAGCCTGGTGTGGAAGACTTCCCGGCATGCTGGCTGTGCTCTAGTATCAGAGCTCATACCACAGTGTCTGCCTCCCCAACTGGACTCAAGGGGTCAGACTTTTTCATTTCTGTGTCCCCAGTGCCAAATGCAGTACACACTCAACACATGTTGAAAGAAATGAATAAATGGAAGGCACTCAATAAAGGTTAGTCGAGTTGAATTAAATAGAGCAGGCACACCCCTTAGCGACCGAAGGGGTGGGATTTAATGCAGGTGACATGATGTAATTTGACAGGGTAGTTAAATATTGACAGGCAGGAGCAAGCACACGGGCACCGCTCAGAAAGAGGAAAGGGCAGTCTGACTGTGCCCGTCAGACCAGAGAGCTGAGGCTGTAAAGGACCAACCTGAGCAGCTGCAGTGGTCCTGATGACCCAGCAAGGTCACTCGCTGGTCCACTCGGCTTCTGCTTCAGTAGAGGTGAGGACTGGAGCCTGGCTGGGAAGATAATGGATTGTGATGTGAGTAAATACAGACTCTGAGCCTGTGGCTTTGAGATGCCTGGCATCCCAGACGCTCTCTGCTAGATGCCCATTTATATATAGCTTGGGCTGATCCTCATTTAAGACAAGAAGCATGAGATCTATTTGAATCTGTCTCCTCTCTCCCCACCTTACCACACTCCCAAATGATTTGTGCTTTAATATAACCTCTTAAAGTGATTGGGGTTGGATTCTGGTGTATGCGTTTTGAATGCTTACTTGAGGAATTTGTCCATATGATTCATTTGTAAGTACTCTGATGCTAACGATTAAAGACATGCATAGCAATAGAATTAGGATGCCATAAACATGTTCAGTGCTATCAGGATGCTGCTTTATATATGCAGGGGTGGGGTGGGGAGGGAGAGTTATATTAGGCAATGTTTTTAGCTCTAATGTTGAATGAGGGGAAAAGCTGAGGTGAATTCAAGGAGAATATGGGATAAGTGAGAAAATGCCAACAGACAGAAGACAGAGAAATGATTTAGGCAGGTCTAGCTCTGCATTTACAAAGGACACATGTCACCTTGAGAAATAAAAAGGCCCCATTTGACTTTAGAAACACTGTTTAATGAACTGGCATGTCTCAGATTGGCTTTTAAGAAAAGGAAGCTAGTATCTTGCTCAAAATTAAATAGTCACATGCAGCAATAAGAAATACAAGGCAAATAGTCTCAAGTTCCTTTACTTGGATTTTAGAGAAGGAGAAAATGATGGGTGAGTGACATGGGTTCAAGTCTCAGCTTAGCAGTAACTGGTTAAGGAAGGCTGTGCACCTCTATTTCTTCATCTGTGAAATGGGTAGAATGATACTCACAGGTTACTGTGAAGCCTGCATAAAATTACATACACACGACGTCTGTCCAGAAAAAAATTCAGCCATTGTTAATGTAACAAGAGCAGTTTGCATGACATTGATGTAACCTGGCAGCCAAGGAGAGTGGACTAGAATGCGAATGCATGAACAGTGACAACTTCACTGTACTAGTTGGAGGGGGCAGTAGGCACTGTTGAGTGAGCGTGTGTACTGTGTGGCCATCACATACAAAATGACCGAGTGAGTAGAGCAATGAATCTGCATCAAATTTTGCATTTAACTTGAACATTTCTCTGTGGGAACTATTTGGATGATTCAGAAGGCCTCAACTAGGTGATTGGCAGCTTCATCACGACAACTCACCCACTCATGCATCATGGCTTGTGCAGAGATTTTTGGCAAAACATCAAGTCACCCAGGTGACTCAGCCCCCCTACAGCTTAGATTTGGCACCCTTGAACTTCTCACTTTTCCCCAAACTAAAATCACCATTGAAAGGGAAGATATTTCAGACTGTCAGTGAGATTCGGGGAAATACAACAGGGCAACTGATGGCGACTGGGAGAACTGTGTGAGGTCTCAAGGTGCCTACTTTGAAGGGGACTGAGGCGTCATTGTCCTATGTACAGTGTTTTTTGTGTCTTCTTTAATAAATGTCTCTTTTCATATTAAATGGCTGGATACCTCTGGAAAGATTATATATATATGTATAAAATCTCCTTGGGATCTGCCTGACCAGAGCAGATCCCTCCAAATAATTGTTCCCTTCTTCCCAATTTCAAAAAGCTTATTCTGTTTTTTATTTTTTTTAATAACAGATTTATCAAGATATAGTTCACAAATCATGATATCCATTCATGTAAAGTATGCCACCTATTCAGTCATTTTTAGGATATTCATATAGTTGTACAACCAGCACCACAATCAATTTTGTGAACATTTTCATCATCACAAAAAGAATCTCATACCACTAATGGTCATTACCCAATTTTTCCCAATTTCCTGACTAGGCAACACTGACCTGCTTTCTGTCTCTATAGATTTTGCCTATTATGGATATTTCATATAAGTAGAATTATACAATATGGTATCCTTTTTTTTAAAAAAAGATTTTATTTATTTCTTTTTAGAGAGCAGAAGGGAAGGAGAAAGAGAGGAAGAGAAACATCAGTGTGTGGTTGCCACTTGAGTGCCCCCTACTGCAGACCTGCATGACATGCCCACAACCCAGGCATGTGCCCTGACTGGGACTCAAACTGGTGACCCTTTGGTTTGCAGCCCAGCACTCAGTCTACTGAGCCACACCAGCCAGGGCACAATATGGTATCTTTTGTGACTGGCTTTTCTCCATAATATTTTCAAGGTTCATGCATGCTGTAGTATATATCAATACTTCATATTTTAAAATTATCAAATAATATTCTACTATGCGCATATAAAACATTTCATTTATCCATTCATTAGCTGATGAAAATTTCGGTTGTTTCCACTTTTGGACTACTATGAATAATACTACTGTAAAATTCACGTACAGATTTTTATGTGGACAAATGTGTCTATCTAATTTTTTAATAGAATTGTAAAACTAGATTCTTTTACCCCTCTTTCTGAGAAGTTATGAGAAATCACGTTAGAAAATGGGGGAGGGGCTTCATCTTTAACCCAGCAGAAATTGAAGAAAATGACAAAATGGTCAGCACTGTCCTTCAGAATATTGCACCACAAGTGGGCCTTTAGCAATGTGTAAAATCTTATGGGAAAGTAGATAAAATAAGCTGGACTCCTGTACTAGCTTACGTGGGTTTATAAATGTCTTGGTTTCCGTACACATAGTTACTGTAGGATTAAGTGTATGTCATGCATGAGTATAGACATATTTTTTATTGTTCTTTGCAGAAATGGTCATGAATGGTTTTACTGATTAGAAAAATAGAAGCAGTGTATGGCAGGGAAAGAAATACAAAGTCAAATTCAAATGGCCCAGGAAAGTGAGGTGACTGGATGAAATGGATGGTTAAGTTAAACGACTGTGGGAGCATGATGCATTCTAAGTCACCCAGAGCCCATTGTCATCTGGAGACATTAGGGAATGATGCTGACTGTAGCAAACCAGAGAGCACAGTCCTGAGCTGCTTAACGACAAGGATGAGTTCTGAGAAACGCGTTGTTAGGCAATTTTGTCATTGTGCGAACACCATAGAGTGCACTTAACACCAACCTAGATGGTGTAGCCTACGACAAACCTAGGTATACCACAGTTGTATATGCGGTCCATCATCGACCAAATGTTGTTTTGTGGTCTATGACAGTACATGTTCCATCTAAAAGGGGTAGAAAAATGTTGGAACACTAGCTATATGTGGACATGTAGGTATATGAGCTCATCTGACGGTGTCTTCAAATTTTTCAAGGCAATTAATTTCAATGTAAAAAATCCTCTTTGTGGGCCAAATGCAATCAAGTGGAGCAAATCATAGTACCTGGTAAGCACAACATTTTGGGGCCAGTTCCAGTATTCTTGTACTAATTGCATTATTCTTAGTTTGTCCCTGTTTTTTTGGACAGGATCCCTCTATTTTCTCTTTGGAAATAAGGGGGGGTTGAAGAAATGTGCTCAGTTGGCCTTTTGCCTCTAGTGTTCTAGAGTGACATAAGAACTGTCCCAGTGCAGCAGTGGAATTAATGCGTTAGGGGCAGAAAAAAGCAGTGTTCCAACTGATGACAACCTTAAAGGGCAAGGAGTGCTCTAAACGGCCCCTGCACGTCCCTCATAATGTGGAACTGCTTGTGACAGAAGTCTCTCTGCCTATGGCTGAAAACGTCCTTTGTTTCACCTTCATTTCGAGGGATATTTTCTCTGTGGAAGGATTCTAGGTGGACAAGTCTTTCTGTTTTCTTTCTTTCACTGTGACCAGATATTTCCTCAGCCTAAACCCACTCTAGGGGTAAAAAATTCCATTATTTTATTACTATGCCGAAACACTTATGTTTATTTATTTGTATATTTTTATGTATTTAAAACTTACCTAGGGTAGGTACCAAGGGCCATGGCGTTCCCTAGTTCTGACACTTGGAATGCATTTGAAAGGTGGCTCTGTGCCACCCAGTCGTGTCTGATGTTGGGCTGCCTGCCTGGGAAAGACGAGAAGGAAATAGCAGCCCAGAGGCCAGCCTGCCTTCTCAGCTTGTCTGTCTGGTCCCCACTTTTCTCACCCAGGGGCCGTTATGGGAGAAAGTCATTAAAACAACACTGAGAGAGCTGTGTGTCTTTCTATTTGAGAGTAGCCCTCAGGTCGGAACAGTCAAAGGTCTTAAGTCTAATTACTACATCCTCGGGTTCAGTGTGCCTCTCATTCCTTTTGTGATTTGTCCCTCCAAGCGATCCTGTGAGGTGAAGCAGAGCTCTTGCCCCTGTTTGACAGTTGAGGGGATTGAGGGTCAGCGCTCGTTGGAAGTCTCAGAGTCCGTTAGCAGCACAAGTGAAGTCAGGGTGTCTCTTACCTGAGATGCTTGTCAGGCACTTGGCCACAAAGACAACTACGATTTCCACTAAGCAAGGTCCAAGAAGCCCTGCATAGCAGCTCCTCACACTATCCTCTGCCAAAATGTCAGTGGTAAGAGCATTTGGTGAGGGCCGAAATCCCGTGTTATGCATATTTCGGTGAAGTGGACCGTAAAGCTTCTTCCTGTCTACCCCCTGCATTCAGGCAAATTTGTCCTAACTTTGACTGAAAAGTCTTAAAAAAAGAAATGTACTCCTCCATCACCAATTTTAATGTTTAGTGGCCCTCTTATTTTTTCCTTTACAAATTAGAAACAAAATTCTTACATTGCAGTTTACATTCATTTTCTCCTACTCCTTCTCACTCAAAATGTTGAACAGCTGGCCACACTCAAGACATAATAGCTTCTCTACCTTTATGGCCCCAAATCCACTCCACCTCCAGCCTTCCCTTCTCCAGGCAAAATAATGCCAGGGCCATTTAGCCTTTGCTCCCAGGTCCTATTTTACTCTCTTTTGATCTACATTGTGATTCTCCTCCAAACGCTCCTCAGAAGCCCCGGGGGTGGGCTGGAGGGTGGGAAGGGACAATAGCTCTATCTTGTAAAAAGTGCACTGAGGCCTCTCAAATGAGAGGTCACAAAGCCCAGGGCTCCTATCCCAACCCCTGGGATTAGCATATTTCCCACATCGCGTGCTGCAGCACTAGCTCTCTGCTGGGAAGGACACCTGCCACCATTCAGGCGGTTTGCCACTCACAAAACCAACCTAGGAAAGTGAATCAGAGGTTGGTTACATGCTGTGACATCCTTGGGAGTGCTGGAGGCTCACCTTGTGAGAGAGAAGTACATACCTCCAGGGGAAAGGCAATTGGGGGTTAATGGGAAATTGCCATTTGGGGTTGTCACAAATCATGAGATGCTGGAGGAGCTGACTCTTCTGGATCCTCTGGGGCTGATCTGAGCAAAGTGCCAAATGTTGGGGGCCAATAATTGGAAAAACCAGATGAGCCCAATGGAAGAGAATATGGTCCTTAAAAGATACAAAAACAGAAACAAAACAATATGTTTTTTTTATTTATACTCTCTGGGGCAAAAAGAAAGATACTTTTATTATTCACAATAAAGTGTAAGAAAAAAGTGTTTTTCATTTTCAGCAATGCTGTTAAAGCAGGGTATCTGGCGACCCTTTTACTGAAACTTGTATTTCTCACTCAAATTCTTAGCATTGCTCCACCCTTACTTAGATGCATGTACAGCAAAATGTTTGGCAGGGAAAGGAATTTTGTAGAATAAAAAGATACTGCATTTGGATGCCTCTTTTTCCTGAACTTGAGAAGTTGCATGTTGCTTTAGAACTACAGCTTTCTCCAGGATAAACTTAGTTGATCCAGGACACGTTTCTCACACTAAGCTTAGAATGGTGAGTCTGGGTGGACTCAAAATTCCATGAGTGATCAGAACGGAAAATCAGCCTGCAGAAATCCTGTAGGGTATGACTATTTCAATATACCAAACTAACGTTTTTTGGAGAATGCCAAAGCAGATTACTTTCAACAACAGGTTGGATATAAGCCCTTTTCCTGGCACTGCTGATTAGCAGTGAGGGGAACCAACATCTCAGACGGCCAGGGCATTCTCAGGAAGCCTGTGGTTTACATTTGCTAGGATCCTTCTCACTGAGACAGCGCAGAGGACGGATGGCTTCTGTTCTCTTCTAAGGATGCCAAAGTCTCAGAAATCCTGAGGCTTTTTGCAAATGTGAAAATGTTGCAGAGAATATGTTTTTTTCTCTATAGTCTAATAAGTGATTTCTGATAACCAGATCCAAAGGTCATCTCTATTGAGCCTGTGTGGGAAATTTCCCAAGTTTTGGAGTTTAGAAAACAAAACGCATCCACTTACTAGGAAAGTATGACTAGAACAGCATTTCTACGAGTTTCATTCTATGAAAGAAGGGACCTCATCTAGCTTGTTCCATCCTAGGCTCAGGGCTCCCAACAGACTCTGGCATAGAGGAGGGTATTCTGTAGGTATTTGTTTAATGCCTAATAACCTGCCACATTAGGAAGAGGCCGGGGAGACCTGAGGCTTATCAATGCTAAACAGAAACCTGAAATCTCTTAGCGGCAGAGAGAACTGGCACTCAATGACAAGTAGAAACACTCTACTCAGTGTGGCTGCTGGTCTCTCTCACTTGTTCTTAAAATCAGACCAAATTGCTTATAATGTATGACTCACAGTGAAGTTTTACTTTTTCTCAGATAAACTCATCTTTGGGAATTAAAACCATATTGATCAATATCTAGACCTATTTGATGAATTTATAGCTATATCTATATATCCATTCAGAATAAATGCATATTTTCAAAAATGGAAAGAGAAAATAGTTTTTTTTTTATTCAAAAGCCTCAAAAAGAGAACTTTTATATACAGATAGAGGATGTGAGGTCACAAAAAATATTTGAATAACAAAAATGCCATTTGGAGGTGGAGCTCTCTTTTGAGCATTAGAATTTATCTTAATTAAGGAAGCTGTAAATTATTTGCACGTTCTGCTGCCCGATGGTCAATGGAACCCTGCTGACCAAACACACTTGTTCAAAGTAAGAGCCAAAGGCTCTTTGACCTTTCAGTGTATTGTCTGAGGGAGTGATGGTCAGCTGGCTCCCACAGCGAGCTGGGCCTGCAGCTGCCCCGCCAGCTGGCTGTCACACACATGCAGGAGAAACTTGGAGGGACGCATGGCCTCACCAGATGCCTTATAGCAGAGTCCAGCCGATGCCACACAGAGTGCAGACCAATTCCATGTTTCATATAAATTGTTTTCGTGTGGATGTCGCAGCCTACACTTTCAGTCCAGCACAGTAAGCCCTTCACATTTATAATTTAGTGTTCCAAATGCAGTGAGCTACGGTCAGATCAGCAGCCGCTGGCAACAGCCAAATCACAGACTGCAGGTACATTGCAGGGAATTTCAGGTACACAATCTCTTTGGTTGTGTGTGACATAGAGCCAATGGCAACATTAATAAGCCACTTCTGCCAGTATAAATTGAGGTAGCATCAGTGGGGACTATAGGGTTGAATTAATTTCTGTAACCAAACTGAATGAATCCAAGGACATAAGGACAGAAGCAGCTTGGTCTGTGTATTAACTGATTTGGAAAATGGCTAAGCATAAAGGAAGCATATTGGGTGTCAAAGTTCAACACCAGGGAGGGATGAGAGAATCCTATCAGTGAATCCTTGACACAGCAGGCCACTGGAGGGACCATTAGCCAGGACCTACATCTGCCCCTGAATTATAAATGCAGTTTAAGTATCTTGGTAAGTTAACTCATGTGTTAGAGAAAATGTAAAAATATCGTGCCTTCTGCCTGTTGTTAGTTTGAGTGCTGTGATATTCCACCCCTAAGAGACTCCTTATGGGGGAAATCTGGTTCTCATTAGCTAAAACTGTGAGCACACATTAGCATTAGAATATCCTAACCAGGGAAAATGGCTGTGTCTGAGCATGATGTGCACGGTGGGGAGATGGTACTAGCCAGGGTGGACCATATATTGAGCAGACTAAGGATTATATGAAATATTCTTTTTTTTTTTTTAAATTCTCACCCTGACCAGGGATTGAACCTGCAACCTAGGTATGTACCCTGACCGCGGATCAAACCCACAACCTTTTGGTATACAGGACGATGCTCCAGCCAACTTAACCACCTGTCCAGAGCTGAAGCATCTTTTAATGAACACAAAGACAGGCCTAAGGTTGTGAGTCAGTTTCATGCCATTTTTTTTGGTGCAGCAAGAAATGGCCTCAATTCATCCTCCCTGTCTTCACCCCATTGGCTTTTCTGCCCTTTGCTGCTTAGTGATAATGGGGGCATCGCATTGCCTTTGGGGTAAATGATTCCACTTGAGCGATTTACCATGTGGAAACCAAAGGGGACACATTTTTAATGTGGAAAATGTTTTAAGTTCAGAAAACCAAAAAAAGACTCAATTTGGAATGACACTTTGTCTTTGAATCATAGAGTGTACATACATGGAGAGTTCCAGTTAAACCATGTTTCCAGATATGTTCTGTTTTGGTAAATTGGGTTTCACCTAATTCCTGTTTCATAAATAATTTCAAAGCATTTTGGACTGACTGTAAGAACTCACTATATTTTATATGGCTCCTGAGTTATGACAGAAATTGCTATAGCACGACATTTAGTATGTCATTGATTTTTCTTGGAACTCATCCTAAGTGGTTCTGTGACCACAGAAGAATACTATAATGATACCTATTATGTGCACAGCCCCAAGGGGACCAGGGCAGTGAGGTGTCCTTTTGTTCCCATTCATGATGCAGTGTTAAACTCCAGACAAACTGTGCAAACTCACATGACCTCCTGGATGACCCAGCCTTTAACGCCATCACTCTTTATGGAAGAGTGGGGAAACCTGTTGTCCACTGGGACCAGATGAGTATCACAAATAAACAAAGCAGGCTCTGGGGGGAATGAGGCAGAGTGAAGATTTTAATGCCTGTCTTGAGGAATCAAATGCTATCCTCATTTCCCTGATTGCTATGCTGGGGGAACACGTTTTTGTGGGAAAACGGTGTGGGCCTGGTGTTGCCAGATCATCTAAGTTTTCAAGAACAGCTGGAAAATAGGATTTTTATATGAAGTTTTATGATTTGTAAAGGTTAGCTCATTTTCTAAAACTTTTTGTTACAGATTTGCATGCAGTTGTGAGAAATAATACAGAGAACGATTCCATACACCCTTCTTCCCGTTCCCCCGGTGGTAACATCTTACATAACTAGTGTATCATGACCAGGAAATTGACAATTCACTGACCTTCTTGGTTCATTCTTTCTAAAGTCTGTACATAACCATCAAAGCCCATTTGAGAGACAGACTTAACTTGTCTTACTACTTCTCTGTACAACCTCTGTGTATTACAGTCCTGCTAGATTTAGGGAACTAGCCCATGCCTCTGGGTTCCCATCACTGAAGTGAGAAAAACTGTCTAGACTTGGCTAGAAGATGGACCTCTCCCAACTTTTTCTTCCTAATTGCTTCTCTAGTCTTCCAGTCTGAATCACACGCCCTCCCTACCTGTTAGTGTGTGCTCTGCTTGAACTGTGCTGCAACATTGGCACTGTCCATCCCTGTTGTGCGTCCCCACCACCCACAGGCTGGCCTCAGCTTCCACTTGAACTTGGTGAGCTTTGCATGTGTCCCTCAGGCAGACCTCTCACTGCAGACTCTGGCCTCAGACATGCTCTCCGGGCTCACAGGCATCTCATATTTGTTTGCTTCAAATTCCTTTCTACCTCCTCTTCTCTCTCCCTTCCCACTGAAGGCAAACACTTCAAGGTGGTAGATACCCAATGTATTTATTAGTTTGTGCTGGAATTTTGAAATCTCAAATATTTATTTAAATAAAGTGAGTCATAACTTGGGGATTGCAGTTATAGAGTTATTTTGGTTCTCTGACACCTATCATAAAAAGCCAGTTTTCTTCTGTAAATGGCTTTAAGATCTCTATGATAGTGAAAAAATGTCAATAGTCTTAGAGTCTTGAGGGTAGAAATATGCTGCTAAATTTTCTTATATTTTATAATTAGTGAAGGAAAAAGAGTCTTCACTTTTCTCCAATTAATTGAGTGTTTCTTGGTTTCTCAGTGCCTGAGGCACCTTTTGCAACCCAAGTGCAGGAATAGTTTCCATGACACAGTGTGGTCGTTCCCGGTCATCCTGGCAGAAGGGGGGCAGTGGCTTTGCTGGAGAAGGCGTGCTGACTGGAAGTCGGAACTTGCTGAGGACAAGGCCAAGGTCAGAATGTCAGGGAAGAAAAGAGGAGGTAGAGCCTAGTGTCCGCACTAGCACGTGGTCGCCATTATGACCAACTACCATGCAATATATGGAGGGAACTGAACCTCAGAGAGGTCAAATCTGTGCTTTTCCAACCGAGATATAGGAGGGAGTAGCAGGGTTTCTGAAAGGACACAGTGAACGGCAGGCGCCTTCTTGGGCCATGAATTTCGTTTGCATCAGCTGGGCTCTTTGCTGAATGGGCTGCAGCCGTTGGAGGGGAAATTTCCCCATTACCTGTGCATCGATTATCTTAACGTCGGTGCATATTCTAGCCCCGTGGAGCCAGCAAGCAGCTGTAAATATTAAATCACTGCTATACAGTCTGCCTATTCTACTTTGTGCTTCACATGAAAAGGCAAATGAAGATGGAAATTGGGTCTGGGAGTTGTTACTATTACCTGTGGGCATTGTTACATATCAAAGCAACCTCGAATCCTCGCTCTCCTGGGTCTGTGATTGACTTTTATAATGCAAAAAACATGGAGTTTACTTCATTATAACATCTCTAATACCATTTTTTAATTTATTTTTATTGTATTTTTCCATTACCATTTAGTCCTGTTATCAGCTCCCCCTCCCCCCATTCACCACATGGTTGTCCATGTCCGTGAGTCCTTTTTCCATTTTGTTCGATCCCTCTACTCTACCCACCCCTCCTTCACTAGCTGGCATCTGCTTCTAGTACCATTTTTATTAGTCATTAGTTCTATTAAGAGGACATTTCTTAAGTAAGCTCTTACCTTATTATGTCTAAGGGTTTTTTGATCATTTTGATAAAAATCTATTTTTACATGTTCTATGGTTTGATTTTTCATAGCAAAGTCTGAATAAATGCATTTATTAGAAAGTCATCTCTTATAGGTTTTCTCACAGACATGCATTTTTTCACCCTTTTGAGTCCGGGGCTCCTTTATGAATCTGATGAAAAATATAGACTTTTTTCCTAGAACTGCGAATATACACAGCCACGTGGTCCTTGCTTCTCAGAGCTGACACAGGCCACTCCATCTGTGGGTCCTGGCCGTGGGCCCCAAACTGAGAAACCCTGCCCGACTCAGTAAGCTTCTCCATGACAGGGTCCGTGACTTGTCTCAACTTGTATCTCTGATGTCCAACTCACTGGCCGGCTAGGACGATAATCAATGTCAGAGAATGAATGGTTTCTACAAGACTGACGAAGTAGGAAATGTGTTTGAGCACTTGCAAGTTATTGTGACATAGGTGTTGTGTTTGTGACCGCATGTAAAGACATTATAGGTGTGACAAGTCACCCAGGACCTCTATCAGCTGCCCAGCAGGAGGAATATGGGGAACATTCTGTCTGGGTCTGCGTTTGACTTCAGCACAAGGTCAGTGTCTTCTGGTCTCAGACACCCAGCCTATACTGACTCCTTGCCTGGTATTTCCTGTGCTTGACTTGGGGCCACGAACCCTTGCTCTTCTGGCTGAGGCCATCAGAGCTACTTTCCAGTCCATGTTTTTATCTCATGATTTTTGCTATAGTCCTGGCTTGAGGTGTGAGTTCCTGAGTCAGACCTGGTTTCCATAGTCAGACTGTTGTAGGCAGAAAGGCTCTAACCCTGGATACGGAAGGCTGGATACTTGGGGGTGAAGCAGGAGAGCAATCTCCGTGTTATAATATCTGCAATTTACTTCAAAATACTTTAGGCCAGTGTGATTTTAAGTATGTGCTAGCTGGCTTAAATTTCCACTTCAGGGATAATCAGATTCCCTAACTGAGAGTCCCTTCCAGGAGTGGTCAGTCACTACAGGGGTAGCTGCAGGATTTCGGCCAGCTATGTACCTGTTGATACCTGACCTTTTTTGAATGTCGAAATTGTCTTTGTTTGTGAAATTAGTGAATTCCTAGTTAGCTTAATGAGTGTTAGAAATGGTCTCATCGGTGAAATTCAAGGAACTGGGTATTTGATATATATGGATCAGTTCCACGTAGACATAGAGACATTCACCCCTGGGGCATGACCAGGGCAGCCAGATCTGTAGCTTGCTCCTCCAGGGGTGGCTCTGAAGCATTTTTCCCAGGCCTTGTCACAAAGAGTTTTAGTCGTCTGCTGCATCTAAAAGGACAATAGCATCCTGCCTCTGGAATGTCTGTCTCTGGAGAAGCTGTTGTGAAAGGTGCTGAGGGAACTCTAAGCGGACAGAGATGTGGGATTTCCTTGAACCTGCACAATGGGTTGTAAAGACCATTTTGATGCCTGCTTGCTAACACATGTTTATTTGCTGAGTGTGTACATCTGTGTAGGAGCATCTGCTCTTATTATAACTCAGCAGCAAGGTCACACTTCTTTGGTCTATGTCATTATGAACCCAAAGAAACCTCGGTGTTTCGTGTGACCAAAGTGGCTGAGGACAGTTCACAGTACTATGAAGAATCTGCTTTCAAGAAAGATTTCATGTATTAGCTTCTACTTTGGTAACAGCTCAGAAAAATGCAGTGGCTGCAATAAAGCAGCATTGGTTTCTCAGTGGTGGCTCTTTGGGTCAGCTGTGGCTCTGCTGGGTCCCTGCCACATTTGGCTAGGCTTGAGTCCAGGCTGCAGGATGGGGTTGGGCCTGCTCTTCCATCTCATCCCAGAGTCCAGACCCAGGGAGCATCTGCACACACTGTCCAAGGGCATGTTGTTCTCGGGGTGCACAAGAAGAGCAGGCAGAAAGACGGCGCTTAGAATTGCCATCCTGTGGCTTCCCCCCACGTTTCGGTGGTTAACCCTTTCGGTACGAGTGCTCTTTTGCCGCTATACTCCCGCTGTACGAGGTGAGCCATTGTGAGCCATTGTATGGGCGCCGGATATATCCGGCGCTCGTCCACACAGGTCATCAGATGGGCGCTGGATATATCTGGCGCTCGTAGCGAGAGGGTTAAAGCCAGTTCAGCGGCAAACCCTAAAGTGAGTGGAGGTGGGAGGTGCTTTAAACTTCTCCCACTAGCAGGGATGGGGAGAAAATGAAAATTAAACAGATAATACAATCTATCACCCTCAAGTATGCGTTAATTGCCGTACATTTGCAGAAATATGGAAAGCATGGACCGTGGCCTTGAGGAGCTTTAAGTCTCAGAGAAGAGACACTGGTTTGGCTTCTGAGAGCGTACGGGTTTACCTTGGAACCACATTCGGGTGGAGCTGAAGGACATGCACACACCGCACACAAAGAAGACACAGAATTTATGCTGTGCAGAAGTCCACTGCACACAGAGCTGTGGTGGGCTCGTTGTCCCATTTCAGCACCAGCCGTGCTCCGCATCTCTAGGGTGGAGGAGAGGCCAAGGGTTCTGTACTTCACTTCTTTGTAGCTATGCCTCCAGCTGGATGATTTGCCCCCACTCAGCAGTGGGAGAAAATACAAAACCATACTGGAAGGACAGACCCAGGCCCCATCTTCTCAATGGGCCATGCAATTCTTCGCAAACCACTTAAGCTTTTCGGGCCCTCAGACTTTTCACTTATAAAATGGGGGCTGTAGACTAGCCCATGAAGTCTGTGACTCCAAAAGGATAGATACGTTGTGTCTTTGGGTTCCCTTTGGCCTCCATCCCCTTCCATTAGGGCACCTAAGGATTGTGAAACTATGCCCACGCTCCTCGTGCTGGCTAATCTTGATCTCCTGAACATTTCCCCTTCTCAAGCACGAACTGTAAAGTCAGTCTCACTTGTGTGTGTGTCCTGGAAGTTTCTTTTTATTTACAGTCCAACACCAGACTCTTTCTTTAGTGCTATAGGATTTGAAGTGTAAGAAACGTTAGTTGTAATGTTTTCTGTGTTCTGCACCATTGGGGATGGCACTTATTTTTCTCTTTGCTTAGGTTAGTCACAGTGTGACTCAGACTTCCAAACAGCTGGTTTGGGAGCTTGAGCCACGCTCATTCAAGTCACTGGGCTCTTCTCATACGGCCTGGGCTCAGCTTGTGGAATGTATGGCCAGGTCGCCTCACCACATGAGGGGGTACAGGAAGTGTGATCTGTTGCCTCCCCCCAATCCCGGCTCCCCCACCCCTCCCAACCCCCCAGCCCTACCCCATGCCAGCTTTCTTACTAGACTTGCTAAACTGTTTTGATTGTTGTGGTAAATGGATTATTCTTAAATGGAAGCCTGGGCAAATCTGGTTTGGGCTGGAAACCACTCAAGGATTTAAAAGAAGCCAACGGGGAGGAACTAGGATTAGTTTGTTTTCTCTGTTTTATGGTGTGCAGACAAGCCCGAAAGGAAAACAACACAGTTGTACTGAACGCAAACACTTGTGTTTCTAAGAAACCTTGAAAATCTACACTGATCCACACCCGAGCAATAGAATCTCCTTCCCTGCAAGTTAAGGCAAAATTCCTGGAGCCCTTATTTCATCTTCAATACCTAGCAGATAAGCATTGCTTATCGCAGGGCTCAAACTCCTGAACTTCTCAGATGTTTTGGCAAAAGAGACATGACTAGAGTCAGGTATGAACAGGCAGCACAGAAATGCTCTGTTTCCTATTTGAGGGAATGTTTTCTAAGTCATTTTCGTGTTGGGTTGGAGAC
The DNA here is from genome assembly GCA_007922815.1 of Macrotus californicus. Lineage (NCBI taxonomy): Eukaryota > Metazoa > Chordata > Mammalia > Chiroptera > Phyllostomidae > Macrotus > Macrotus californicus. The sequence continues at coordinate 6,074 of VMDR010012310.1, read as the reverse complement.
ATGGAGAAGCTCAGAAGAGTTGTGTGAAAGGTTGGATTCATGTTACAAACAGGGCTAAGGCAGAAAGCTTCCCCACCCTCCACAGGACAGACAGGAGTTTGGGTTTGATAAGAACAAGGAAAATGCCCTAGGAGGCAGGGCCAGGTGCAGCTGGATGTGGGCTTGGCTCCGTTGCTCTGAGGCTGAGGAGCTAACTGGTGGTCTGGGTCGGTGTCCTGGGAATGAGGTGATGGAGTCAGTGTCTGCCCAGGTCTGTGAGTGAATTGAATTCGGTCAGCACAAAGCTCTATCTGCATTCTTACCACAAATGGATTCCTAACTTTGATCTTTTATTAACTTCATTAATCATTAAACTTTTTTCATGAGACTTATTTTCCTAACAGTTTTCCAGTTTCTGTCTCTCTCTTCTCCCTCCCTCCCTCCCTCCCTTTCTTCTTTTCATTTTTATTGAGTTTTATTTTTTTTAAACAAATTGGCAACATTTCAAGAGGGCATGAGGCAGGCCCAGCTTTGAGCAGAACTGTGAAAGGGGGAAGCTGCCTTCAAAGCCCTTGCATGTCCCTGTCCCTTCCTTTCCTCCTCTGTTTGATCTGTGTCACCTCTCATCTATGGGGTCCAGTCCCTTCATGCAGAACTCTGCTTTTCCAAAGTGACCCATTCCCCCTCTAACCCACTTGTGCATACCTTTTCTCTAGAAGCACTCCCCTAGATTCATCAAAATGATCCCCCCTTTTTAAAGTGCAAACCAACTTAGTTAAATAAAGGGAAATTGTCTTCATTCATTTATGAATAAATGGAGATAAGAGAGTAACAATCTGTGTCCATACGATGGTAAAACTGCTTGAAGTATCTTCTTCCCTCCATAGTTCAGTACTGCTTCTGATTTGAGAGGCTGCTGTTGATTTATTGATGATATGTGTGATTAAATAAAATCCCAACACGGTAGGAAAAGATGACGGGCTGGAGCTTTGTAGAGGATGCTTTTGAAAGGGAGAGAATCTTCAAATTAGGGATTTTATAAACCTGTAGATTATTCCCCTGAAGATAGGACACCATCAAAGCATGACCTATGTTATTTATTTTGACAAGAAAGGACATTTTATGAAAACAGTTGCTGTTACTTATTTTATTAATGCAACAGATATGTATGAGTACCTGCTATGTTGGTTTCTGTCGTAGATACTGGGGATATGATGTTAAAGAAGAGAGCCAGGCCTCTGCTTGAATGGGAGACAGCAGCCACGTGGGAACACCTGAAGGAGGTGGATGCTGGGAAGGCAGTTAAACAAAGGGATGGGATGAGGCTGGGCCAGGAGGAAATTGGTGATTGGTATGGGGAGGCCAGCGAAGGCCCACAGGATAATAAAGACAATACATATACTACTATAATCAGGACCCAGACCATCAAAAATTAGGGGGAGGTACAATCTAGGCAAAGGGAACAGCAAGTGCAAAGGCCCTCAGGTAGGAATGAGTTTGGCCTGGCTGAGAAACACAGAGGTCAATGCAACTGGAGTATAAAAAACAAGGGTATTCGTAGGAGATGAAGTAAGAAACGTAGGCAGGGTTCAGGTAGGTCTTGTAGGTCATACTAGAGGGTTTGAACCTAGTTTTAGCTGAAGTAGGAAGCCTGAGGATTGGGGGTGATCCCCCAAATAACCTCATTTGCATAACCTGATTAATTAAATGCTGGTGCAGAATTAACAGAAGGTGAAGAAGCTAAAAGTCAGGTCTGTAATCTGGGAGTAAAAATAATGGCTGAAGAGAGGAAGGCAAGGGGTCATCTGCTATAACTATTATTTAATAAAAGAAAGGATCTTTTCTTTCAGAATATTTCAGAAATCAAAGGAAAAGTCACTTGCAAAAAAGAGTGATTGACATACTTCCCCTGACATAACACAAGCAATGGGGGTGTAGATTTTATGCTTTTAAAATGAAAACTATAATAAAGTTTGATTTCATAGTACTGCTTTGCGGATAATTGTGCTTTTGATACACATCGCTCAATTTGGGGCTCTATTTCAATTGTTCAGTAGGACTGGGAGCTTGGGTGTTCACTTTCCTCCCAGTCATGGTCAAAAAGTAGTTTCAAGTAAGTATGTTGACAACTGGAAGCCAAACTCTTAGTTAGTCAGTCAATTCAGAGTATTCAGGGGGAAGGTGGGGGAAGCTGAGGCATAACAGCTGTGGTATGAGCCTGGAGAGGGCAGGCTGCCGGCCACCTGGGTGCAGAGCAGGGTGCAGAGGCCCATGACAGGGCGGGCGACAGACAGGTCTGACTGGGGAAACACACGTCCTCACACACACTGTCTGGCCTAGCTGCAGGCCCGCTGTGGGGCCCGGTGACTCCACACATCACTGAAGCATTTTCATTTTCTGTTCCCTCTGAAAGGTGACATGACGGAGAATTGAAGATGCAGGCCCTCTTTTTTTGTTTGTTTGTTTGTTTTTACTCAAAAGGGGTTTGAGGGCTGGTGGAGGTGACATGGAAGAGTACAGGGAACCTACCCAGAGTGGGGACCTTCTTCAGGGCAGCATTTTGCAAAGCGGGTGACAGGAAGGACCACAATGACAAAAGCAGTTTGCATCAACTACTCTTCACTAATGTCAGCCTCGAGTTTTTATAGTGCCATCAGTGTATGGTCTTTCCTGAAAACCTAATACCTTTCCCCTGGAGGTGAAATGCAGTCATTTTGACCCAAAGGTCTTGTGTTAAATGCTAGACATTCAGATTTTTAAAAACTCAATAAAACATTGGTGGCTAGACTAAATACATTCAGTAACACATACAAGAAATAACCTACAACACCATGTGGTTGTACATATCTGCAACAGGACATTCACTTTACTCTTATGAGGTGCTGGCTAAAGTCAATTTAATTAAATCAATTTCTGTATTTTTAATCATGTGGAAATGCCGATTGTCACTAATAATCAGTGATGCATGGCATTTTAATTATCCATTAATCATTTCCCTTATAGAACAGATGCCTTAATCTGAATGAATTAATTTTACATTATTTGTTTTAGAAGTGATTTTTTACAGACCCACTTTATTACTAATGACTGAGGACTTTCTTAGCTGTATGAAGCAGAATCAACAAATGACATTAGTATCTGATTTTTGTGGTAGACTTCTTTTTTTTCCAAAGCTATTCAAAGATAGTTGGGCTTGGAAATCTTTCTCCATTGGGGCATGAAACTTAGCTCTGGTCAGTTACTTTCTCAACTAAAATAATTTTTCCTTAAAATTCACTGGAAATTCTTAGTGAAATGGGCCCAGATGAGAGAATAGGATAGGGCTACCAAAGACCTTTGTCTTACATTTGAGGTTGCTGTTACGTCACTGTTGTGGGTGACGTCCAGCTCTTCTCTTGTCTTGTAATTGCCCTATCTCTACAGCCTGAAAGGAAATACGTTACCAGACCCAGCATCCTAACCCAAGTCCCCACATCCCATCCAAGCTTCTTCCTCATCTCTCCCCACCTATGGAGGGCCAGCTACTTGGAGCCCAGTTCTCATGAGGCCTTTCTCAATGGGTCTGCCTTCGGCGTTATCAGCAGGCCTGAGAGCACCCAGGGCCAGTCTTGGACAAAATTACAAATGCCGTCGCCCTTCTTTAGCACCTGTGGCCTCCTAAACGTAGGAGGTTTCTGCTTTTTTTCACTATCTATCCATCATAGTAACCTTCTGGACTGAATCCTAACTCTAATGTTCTCAGATTATTACTTTGAAAGACGAAATTTTAAAGCATCCCTGGTGCAACTGTAGGGACTACAATAGAGACAGCATGCCCAGAAGGGCATACAGGATTCACAGTCTCATCCCTTGAGCTAACCCTTGGGAGACCAGGGAGGGCAGGTTGGAAACCACACACAGACTTGATCAGTGCGGTCCGTGCAAGAGAAGGCTGCGTGCGGGAAAGCAGAAACTCGGGGAGGTAGGTAAGAGCGCGTCCCTCCTTTCCAGGCTAAGAGCTGACTAACCTCACTAACCTCTGCTTACTCACCTTCCTTAGGGGCACAGGAAGCTGCTGGGAGTGAAAGGGAAGGGGAGGTTCTTATAAGAGCCCATGTGGAACCCTGACTTAAAAACCAGGGTGGAGGGAACACACCACTTACCACAGTTCTGTATTCCCACAGCAACACTAACCTGGCCCTGCCTCCTCTTTGAGAGAGATGCCCGCTGCTACCTCGTAGCTTGGCCTGGCTGAGGCCTCGCCCTTCAATAACCCTCCCTAACTTCAGTTGCAACTTACCAATAGAACTTTGTCTATTCTCTTACCTGCCTGTCTTAATCTCTATTCTCATTTCTCCTCATTTTGGCTTTTGTTCTCCAGGAAAACGTCTGCAACTTCTTTCTGACCTAAACCTACATCAGCTCGAACCCCAGGTTCCTTTGGTTTACTGTACTTCTCTCACAAAATGCCTCCCTTCCCATCAGGCAGCCCCGTCACCAGACTTCAGTGTTAATTCACAAGATGCCAAAGGTCCAGATGTGCCTGGACCAACCAGGTTAGAAGTCTTCTTTGTGAGACACACCGTGCCAAGCCTGCTGGCTTCCAGATCCTCCCGACTACGGATCCCTCTGGTGACATAAGCATTTTAGTTGGAGACAAAGGAATCCAACCCTAATAGTGACAGATTGTGAATTAGTGAATGTGATAGGATAGATAGTTCTGGGCCCCCCCCATTTGTGGTAGAGATTATTTGGGGAATATATCTGTAAAGTCTATTTTATTTTAGGTTCCTTGGGAACATGGCCCTATAAGTTAATACTAGAACTGTCATTTTCCTTATTCAAAAAAAGTGATAAAGTCTTACTGTGGAAAGAATGAGTAGACATTCAACAACACTTGACTATGTAATGTTATGGAACCCTCTGCCAGCATTGCTCTGAATGCCACCGGGATCACACACACTGTGAAGTCTCAGCGGGAATCATTGTGCATATTTTTACGGAGTTGAGGTTGTACTGCAGCTGGGTGCCCTGATTCTGTCACTTCACCTCATTTCATAATTATTTCGTGTGATGAAGTATACGGCAAAAATAGGTGTGTGGTGGTCTGTATGGAAGAACCCGTGATACGTACGAGACAAACTCCGTGTTCCAGGTGCTGGCCACTGCAGCCCTCCTTTGCCCACCCCTGTCCCCAGAGACAGGCTTCACAGCTGAAGAATGTGATGCAGTGTACGTGGCCAATTGTTCTCCATGGACATTTAAATCTCTTCTAAATGTGAACAGAGCTGTTTTTATCTACAGCTGCTAATTGTATTGCCAAAGGATGCATTCTTAACCTGAAAATAAATACCGTATCTTTCCGTGTATTTTGCACACCCATGGTTTTGTGTGCATTATACACGGGATTCTTATACTCATTATTATACCCATGCTATGTAATCATTGTACCCATGTATAATGTGTATTCTTATTTTTCCTCAAAATTTTGGGCAAAAAAGTATGCATTATACATGACAATATATAGTAACAGGGTTGTTATTGGTCCAGCAACCCAAAACTAATTTCAAATATATACTTTAAATATATATGCAGCAATCTACCAAGGTTTCTCAAATTTCATCAGTCATATTTTTAATTTGTAAACCTGTTTTGTAGATTTTATCAATACATACTAAGTTTATATTAGTTATTTTGAGTTTAATTTTTGTTACAAAATACAGTATGACTCAGAATCATTAGGTAACGCACTGAAGTTAACATACCTCCAAAAACCCCTGTGTATTACATTTTGAACTTACAGATAATTTAGAAATTAGACAATGTATTTACATACTTGTCCCTGTAGTAGAGTAAATGCACCTTGATAGAGGGTGTGATGCTTCTGTGCATAGCACGATGCCTAACAAATACTAGGAATTCGGTAGACCTTTTGGGATTGAACTATGCCCCCAAAACCGTGGACAGCTTTATTTGTTCTGCCTTTTACTGGCTTCATTCAGCTCTTACCTCACAAAATATATCTTGTGGTGCCTTAAACTAGAGCTGTGATCTGTTATGGGTTATAGATTTTGTTCAGTTGTGGTAACCAGCAACGTTGACTGTCAAGTAGAAAA
>VMDR010012309.1:0-26851 GCA_007922815.1 Macrotus californicus | reverse complement strand
TTCTGGATCTATCATTCAGCTGTTGTGTGATTTTAAGTAAGTAATTTAATATCTTAAGTATCAGTTTCTCCATCTGTAAAATCAGGATATTAATACTAGATTTTTTCCTGTGAGAGTAAACTGAAATATTTTATAAAAATCACGTAATTAATGGCACTCTGTGAACACCTATCAATAACGCTCTTTATGCATTAACTGAACAAGGGAATGAGATTACTTTTTCTGCTTCTCTTGAAATAATGTATATAAAATTCTCAAGTGAAAATTTTAAGGGTTATAATGGGAATTATTTTTACAGAGCAATTTAAGTCCTAAAATGAAATGATAATCAACAAGTTTATTTACAATTGTTGCATTCAGAATTTAAAATATCATAAGCTTCCCCTGGCCGGTAGCTCATCTGGTTCTACAATGTAGCTCCGCCCTGATATACCAAAGCTGAGGGTTCCATCCCTGGTCAGGGCACAGAGGAGAAGCAAGCAATGGACCCATGAGTAAGTGGAACAAAAAGTTGGTGTTTCTCTCTCTCCCCCCCTTCCACTCTCTCAAATCAATAAATTAAAATAAAATATCATAAACTTTATAATACCCATCATATTTACCAGCAAGTTAGATATTTACTACTTAGCAAAGACACTGAGTTAATATTTGTTAAGTAATTTAATTCGCAAAAGTAAAATACAAAATAGCATAGAAGAAAATCCAAGTTAAGTACAGAGAACCAAGGACCAAATATTCATGATTGTAGGTTTTCCAGAACACAGGTTCTCCCCGTTAGGTAAGAGCATCAAAGTCTTTGCTTTCGTGTGTGTCAAACTGGGCTCCCAAATTGAAACTCATCATGTTTTGAACAAGTGGAGTTTACTTGATAAAGGGGAGCAATGTGAAAGTGTATATATTATAATACATTTTTCATGTATACTTTTTTGTTATTTGCACTTAGCTTTTCCTTAAGAGCTTACATGTAACTATCGTCTGTCATGAGAAATACATTTTTAGGGTTCTCTTCAGAAAGTAAAACAAAAAAAGTTGTAACTACCAGTTACAATAGGTGAGTTATGCAATTATATAATATTGTAATAAGCATGCAAGGAGAAACCATAATAAATGGACGTAATTCTTGCTTTATACATTTTAATAGATAAGTGCGCTTTCCACCCCCCTGGAATTTCTGACTTTAAATAGTCAGTTTTATTTTTTTTTGAAATGAACATTTGAATCATTGACAAGAAATACAGAAGGTGAGCCTTAGCTATTTATAGACAGAGTAGAAGAATACCAGGGACCGCCTTCCTCCCTCCTTCAAAAGACTGATTTGTCGTTATTCTCCCCGCACCTCTGCCCTCTCTAGAGTGTGAACTTCTTCCTCCGAGGGCTGAGCGGCGTGGTCCCACAGACCACGACACGTGAGCCTGCAGTTAGCCAGCTGCCTTTATCTACACGTAATGCTAAGATGACCGTCACCACCCTAATGACGTCTCCCAAATCTGGCTCCCTGGCCTCCTCGGTGGTCTTGATATCCTGTGGCCAAAATCCTGTTATAAAAAATCTCCAGGAAAAAGGTAAAGTCCAAGAAATGAATCAGGAGAAGACGCAAGAGACTCTGCTTCACGGCAAGTCATCTGTGTAGAAAGAAGGGTGTTTATGCTCGAGCAGCATTTCACCATCAATTGGTGCAAAATGTTTGTCTCTAAGTCCTGGCAGCATTTCTCTCCTTATCTAATCAGCACTCACAGCACCAGTTCCATGAACATGGAGCTAGTTCGGGTGGCCACATTCAAGTAATTCTGTCCTTTTTCTTCTCGCATTGCCGAAGCTTGCTGTAGCTCTGCACACACATCTTTCGTTACAAACGAGGCGGTCTTCCTTCCTCATGAGCTCCGGCACACTGGCTGTGCTCCTAGTCACATGAGCAGAGTCCTTATCTTCAGAGGCTTTGATAAAGTTAATCTCTTGTACAAATTGGACGCTGAGTCTCCACAGCGGAGCTGCATGTCATGAGAAAGTACACAGCGATGTTTTCGGCCAGTTGGTCACACAGCATCTGCAGATTTTCCCTTCTTGGGAGAATTTTATGAGGGTTGCAAAGTGTTCACTGATGCACAAACACTTTATGTTTGGGCCATTATGGCTCTTTTCATACCTTAGAGAAGCGATTTTGAACTGTTCTCATTTCATGCCACAAATAAACCAATTACTGAAATTCTGCGGCACACCAAAAATATATTTTTTGATGATCTGACAAAAATAGGATTAATTTTGATTTGTTCACATTGGACAGCTATTGCAGTGTTGTCTGTTGTCATTTTTTTTAATTTGACAATCTAAGGGAGAAGGGGGCAGTGCCCCTGACCTAATAGTCAGGCGTTGTGTGTTTTACCAATTCTTGTGGTGCCCCAGTGTGCTGCGGCACACCAACCGAAAATCGCTGCCTGTCTATGGCCATACCACCCTGAACGCGCCCAGTCCCATCTGAAAATCGCTGCCCTAGGGGTTTAGTTGTGGCTCTATGCTGTCTGTATGTTACTCAGCTCGGTGAAGTACAGAGAACATTCTAAGTGCTACATTCCAGAGGTGGGTTACCTGCCAGAGATCTAAGCGGGAGTAGGTTGTAGGGAAAATGCCCGATTCCAGGAGCTCCCACGAAGGTTGGTGATACAAAGACAGACAACTCCAGAGGTTTCAAGGATTCACCCCTAAATTTTTTGGCAATTGTATTTATTATATGTGGTCAAATCATGTTCATTTTCTTATTGCCAGCTGGGGACTAATGTCAGGGTTTTTTTTGTTTTTTGTTTTTTTGTTGTTGTTTTTTCTTATGGAGAGAAATGTATACTATTCTTTTTTTTCCGTGTTTTCCAAGAACTACCAGTAGGCCACAATTTTCAAAGTGTCCCTAGAAAATATACTTTCACTTGATGGCCCTGGAGTGAAACACTGATGATATATGTCTCATTGTCTCTGTCATCAGTGACAACAGAACGATGAGGAGAAAACGGTGAGTGAGTGTCACACGTTCTCTTATGTCCTGCTCAAGTTGACTGAGTAGAGTGACCGAGTCTGAAGTATCGGATGTTGGCCCTGCATAGAGTATTTTTACATACTTACAGTTGTGGCAAACCCCTTAGCTAATTCCACTAAGAGCTACTCTGGAATATCTGAGGGAACCGTGACCCCGCTGCTGTGCCGTGAGCGCCCTGCACTGGCAGGTGTCCGTGGACCCGCTTCATCTGCAGTTTCTCTGATGCACACGTTTGCTGGGGAAGCTCTCCTGACATCCAGGTTTTCATACGTGGGGGAGGGACTGTAAAACTGGGAGCGGGCTATTTCAAATGTCTGCACACATTTTACCTCAGGTGTAAAATGATTGCACCTTTGATTAAGATGTTTTCATTATGAATTTTTCAGTTTTCATGAAAATCAGTTGGACTTTTTAAATTAGGTGCCCAGAGCATACGCCAGTAGCATTGGCCTCCTTTTCTTACTCACATTGTGGGTGTGAGGTGCAGGGGAGCAGGGCAAGATACCTGGGCAGAGCAGGACAAGGTCACCCACACACCTGCATTAGCTGAAGCAAGTCCGACTTTGTGTTCCTGGAATGGTGGCCAGTCGCATAATCATCCTTTGTAAAAGTCACATCTATTTTCTGTGATAGAAGCTTTGTGGTGGGGAAAGAATAGTATTGCAAGATCTGGATTTATTTTCATTGTCATTTACAATGTGTCTGAATCTCATTGAATCTCATCTCTGAAGGGAATAAAAGAATATCTTTCTCAAAGGTCTATTGAATAAATAGATGGTATGACATGTCTGAAAGCAGTTTTAAATATTAGAGAGTGTCAACATCTCTATGTCTTTTAGCAGATAAGTTTTTAGTTCTGGTTTTGAGAGCTCAGCTTATTATTCTGTGTTCATGCAAGAAAACCGTGGATGAGTAATGTCACTGATGTGGTTTCTTAATTGTGTGTAGCTTGTATTTTCCTGGGGTGTAGCAATCTTTTGACTAGTAGAAAGCAGTTTCTAGAGAGTATTGAAGGCATTAAAGTACAGAGTCAAAGTGTGTCCCGGCCAGTGTGGCTCAATTGGTTGGGCATCACCCCACAAAGCGAAAGGTCACTGGTTCGATTCCCGGTCAGGGCACAGGCCTGGGTAGCAGGTTCAGCCCCTGAATGGGGCACATACAAGAGGAAACTGATCAATGTTTCTCTCTCACATCGATGTTTCTCTCCCTCTCTTTCTCCCTCCCTTTAACAATAAGTCAACAAAATCTTTTTAAAAATCTATTAAAAATGCTATGAGTATTTGAGTAATTTTCTCAAAAACAGCATTTTAAATTTATGAGTATTTAATTCAGGAATTAGGAAATTTGCCAAAAATAACTTAAACAAAGAAGCATGACCTGTGTCACTAAAAGACTTACTGGCACTCTGATTCAGGCCCAGACCCCAGTTACACGACCCAGTAGTGGAGCACGTGTATCTCGTGCTGAATCTGTCTCGCTGTCCCCTGTGGTCATGTCATTGGTCTTGGCCCACTAGAATGTTAGAAACTAGGAGCTTATATTTTAACTATTAGTTTCTGTGGCCAAATTATAGAATTTAAAGGCTCCTTTAGAATATCAACATGAATGAATTTTTATTGTGAATAAAAACTTTCAGTGTTAAAAAATAAGCTTGCAAAGGGACGCTGGAACCAGTTTGGAGAAACACTGGTTCTGTGTCGTGTAACGATGTGGTTGTGTAGGAAACCCGTTTGGAGAAACACTGGTTCTGTGTCGTGTAACAATGTGGTTGTGTAGGAAACCCGTTTGGAGAAACACTGATTCTGTGTCATGTAATGATGTGGTTGTGTAGGAAACCCGTTTGGAGAAACACTGGTTCTGTATCGTGTAACGATGTGGTTGTGCAGGAAGCCCGAGGTTTCTAGGACAAGCTCTGGCTTAACCAGGCTCGCTGGTCACCGGGCACCTCATGTTGTCAGTCAGGCAGCTGAAGGGAAGGCTCCAATGTACTGGATAGAGTAAAAGCATCAGGTTTCTGCTTCCTGTCAGTAATGCTGCCAAATGATCAGAAACTCAGGAAAGACTGGACTGAATACCCAAACTGACGATGGGGGAGGTGCATCCCAGGCTCCTCGTTATTGGTGAGTTCACACCCAGCTGCTTGTAGCAGACCGGCTGCACAGTGAGACACCGAGCCGCTCCCAGCGCCAGCTGGTTCAGTTCTACCTTTTTGCCCCATTAAAAAAAAAAAAGCAAATCTTCAGCCTCAAAGGAAAAGAAAAAGAGAATATATCCCTGAAGGATAAGGTGATGGCTATTGAAAGGTTATTTTTTCTGCCTCTTTGTAAGCAAATCAATAGAACACTCCAGTCCTGCCAGCAGGGAGATATTTTGGGGTACACAGGCATCAGGAAATATTTAATATTGGAGTAGAAGCTCATTAGATTACTACTCAATAAAACATAATCCAAAATGTGAAGTGAAAATAAAATCCTGGATAGCACTATTGGAATGACATCGCCGTGTGGCCCTCAGCATCCTTGCAAGGCATGACCAGGATGACAAGGTGGAGACAAATAAGGTGGCTCTAATAAAAGCCTGTCTCAGCCGTCGCCTTAGCCCCCTCAAACTGCTGGAACAAATCATGATGGACCGAGTGGCTCACAAACAACAGGCAGCCACGTCTCACAGTCAGGAGGCTGGGAGTCCAAGGTCATGGTGTGGGCAGAGGCGTCCTCGATGGCTGTCCTCTTGCAGTGTCCTCCCTGGCAGAAGGGGCAAAGGATTGTGAGGACACTAACTCCCCTGTGACAGCACCACCCTCATGACATAATCACCTTCCAAAGGCCCCACCTCCAGTACCACCACTTTGGAGGGTTAGCATTTCATCATAGGAATTTTGTGGGGACACAAACATTCAGACCACAGAAAGACATGTGACAGCTTTGACCAGGTCAGGGGACCCACAGATAATAAGGTGATCATGACTTTTTACAGTGTACACATACTATTTGCATTATTTATAGTATTAATAAACTGAAGCCTCAAAAGTTTCAATCTTCAGCCCTGACTTTGACCTGAACTAGAGACGTATGTGTCCCATTGCCTATACATTCTTTCCCCTTAATACTCAGTTCTATTACATTTAAAACAGGATTCCTGTTTTGCATTCCTAAATCTCCCCATCTCTGAGGATAAGAAGAGGAAGAGGCCAGAGCTCTCTCTGCCTTGTGAGGACACAGCAGGAAGACAGCCACTTGCAGGCCAGCAGGACATCCTTATTCTGTTTTCTTTCTCCCCCTTTTTGTTGAAAACCCCTCAGGTGCCAGATCAGGCTATTAATTTAAACCACGGCATTCTCCTATCTCAGAGGCTAAATACATACATGAGCCTGTTATACCCTACAGGTCGGACTCTGTTGGGTGGTTTGGTTTTTGCTCTTTCCCACCACCCAGTAAGCTCTTACAACCAGGGGTTGTATTGTAGACTTTTTTAAATCTTCAATACCTCGTATATGGCTGAACACTTCGTAAGCGCCCAGTGTTAACTCAACGAATCATTGACTGTGTTGGGCATGCTGCCTGAGATGTTAAATGTCAGGACAAGGTGAATGGATCTGGTCTCTGGTTCCAGGTCATGATGAATCTGGATTGCAAACTCAGGGGCATTAGAGAGGGGCGACGTCTGCTACGGCTTTGCCAGGTGGGCTTACCTGCTTGCCAAGCAGACAAGAAGCCAGGGCTGGCGTTCCTGCCACGGGAAACAGCCGGGCCAAGGCACAGCGCCCAGAGCAATGCCGTGGGTGGGAGAATTCTAAGTGTCTGCGCTGCTGGAGCCGAAACTGTGAGGTGGATCCCGTGGGAGGGGCACTTGAGAGGTGGGCGGGAGCTGAGCGGAAGCAACAGCATTTTAGGCAGAAAGCCTTGTCATCCGCAGTCTTACAAACCTGCCGCATCCTGCTCATCCTCGCAGAGGTTCCTACAGAAAAAGCAGCGGCCCGCCACGACCAGCGACCAGCGCGGCTCCAGCCAGACAGCCAAGCCCGCGGGGCCTAGGCTGAGAGCAAGGCCCGCTAGACACGCACGAGGCTCGGGGCCTTCTCGGCTGGCGTTTGGCAGCACGCAAGTGAACACTGAGGTGACACACAAGTTGTCATTACTTATCCATGTTTTTATCTAGTTTAACCATTCAGGAAGCAGATCTACAGTTCAAATATAGATGCACTTTTGTTCTTCGCAATCCTTTGCTTGTCACACGGCAGAGGTACATGATAACAATGAATGTTGTGAAATTGTTAATAAAAAAGACACCTGAAGTCGCGTGGATCTAATCAGCTCTTCCCCACAGTGTACACCTGGTTCAGTCTCCCAGCTACCCGAGAGTTCCCCGGGACACACTGTTTACTGAGCTGGTTCATTAAGTTAGGTACCAGCTGCAGAGCGGTAATGAGGACACCGTTCTTCACCTTGAAGAGCTGAGTTTCTACGTGCCAAGTCTCCCACTGGTTTCCGGATGGGGCCTGTCTCCGACGTGAGGATCGCCTGGGAAGAAGATGAAGACTGATTTGAGCACGACTGAGTTTAAAAACAAGACCTATATTAAAAAATGGGACCTATCATGAATCTTTAAACTATAAAAATTAAGTGGCACAAGCAAAGAAACCCAAAATAACAGAAAATAATACGGCATATCTGTATATTTCAATTGAAATTTTTAACATTAATATTTTGCCAATGCTTCTCAGAAATGTTGATTGTTTTTAAATGGACTGGTACATCACAGAGGAAACTGAAGCCACCTGATGAATTGTACTCACCTTTTCCCCGTCCTAGATGTATAATCAATAAATCTGTTGTTTATCCTGTCCGTTTGTGTTTTTATGCCTTTCTTACATATGTATGTACCTATAACTAATATACAGTATTTTTGTTAAAATTTACGTATAAGAGAACACGTGTATTAATTTGTTCACACTGCTGTTCAGCGGTCTCTTTAAAAACATACAGGCGGAGGAGAAGATGGTGGCGAGGCAGGTGAGAGCTGAGCCCACCCAACTGGGACACTCAGCTGATCTTCTGAAAAGCAAAGTGAACAGCCAGCCGACAGACTCTTAACTGATCTGAAGTCTGGAAGCCAAAGTGTGCAGAGGACGCTTCAAAACAGGTGGTAAGAGGTTTTTTAGGCCTACAGGGAGATCCCTGGGCCTGGTGACAGAGATCACGGCTACCACTGGGACATTGGAAGGGAGCCGCAGTGATAGCAGCCTAGCGGCTCCCTCTCCTCCCAGGGTGGGGAAGTCCCAGACCCACACTAAGGGTGCTCTGGACTGTAAAGTCACTGTGAGGTGGGGGGGAGGCAACAAACACACACACAGCCACCATGAACCCAGGCTGGGGCAGTGGTCGCCAGCTGGAGCAGTACCAGAGAATTTGGGGAACCCTGGTGGCACCTGGAGCTGGGAGAGGAGGTGGGCCATGACTGGCCGTGACCCAGACAGACTCTATACTTGCCAGAGAGTGGGCGTGTATGGAAAGCCGGGCAGTGGCTTAGAGCAGCAGGGGCACCAGAGACACTTTTCTCAAAAGGGGAACTGGGCGCACCGGGCAGGGACCTCGTGTGCACAGCAGCCCAGCCGACAGAGAGGAGTGTGGGTGCAATCTTCTCCCACTCAGTGTACCACACCGATTGATCAAGGGGGTGCAAAGCGAGGTGGCTTATTTGCGCCAGCCTGGCACAACTGCGTAGAATGGTGAGTGAGGGCCGCACAGCGCTCCAAGGGCATGGGCTGGAAACTGGGCCCCTGTGATTACTGTAGCCCAGACCGAGCCCCATCCTTGCAGAACCACAGGAAAGGGAAAACAGAGCCTCGTCCCCAACTGCCTGCAGGATCCGGGAAGATCTGCAAAATGGGCTGGGCAGGCTTAACAATCAGCAGGAGGCTTTTCTTCCTTTTTTTTTCAAGAGTAAGACTGCAAGCCCTGGAGCTGAGAGAAAACCAGAGACAAACCCAGAAAGAAGTCAGACGGTGAAAGCCAACAGCTGAGACAAATTTCACTTTGTTCTTCATCAGAATTCGAATGCTTTTTTCCCCTCTTTCTTCTTTCCATTTATTTGGGGGTTTTTGTTTGTTTATTTCTTTTTATTGTTTGTTTTGTTTTTTTATTCTCCCTTTCATATTGCATTTTAATATTTCTTCTTCTACTTCACTCGTATGCCAAATAACTCATTACTCTTGGTCTTTTAATTTTTATTCTTTTTATTCAGATTATATATGTTTTTATCATACTATTGTTATTCCAAATCCCACACAGCACCCTGCCCTGGTCTTAATCTACTTCACCATCTTCCTGAGCTTTGTTATACTGTTGGTATAAACTTTATTTTCTCTCGCACTGCGCCCAGTTTCTATCCTCGCTATTTCTCCTCCTGCTAACCTCGTACAAGTGCTCTTCTTTCCTAAGTCAGCTCATATTCTCTTTCCCTTGTAGTAAGAGTGTTATTTCTTTTCCACCTTTCATAAACGGTGGCTTGTTGGGTGAAATAACAGTTATTGTCGTGCTTCTCCAAAGGAATTCCTATTTGCTCATATTTGTTTGTGCTTTAAATACCACACAACAGTCTCCTGCTGTCTTATTCCATTCGTGCGCCCTCTGCCCTGACCAGCTGAATGAGGAATTCCCTTTCATCGTTCTCTCTCTCTCTCTTTCTCTTTCCCCTCTTCTCTCAACCTGGGCTTTACTCCTTACAGTTACTAATTTGCTTCCCCCACACTCCCAAAACCATTTTTCTTTACTGTAGACATCTCACATTCACTTTTCACTTCTCTACAATATTCTCATCTCCACCCTGCCTTTATTAACCCTCATTCAGCTGCTGCTGCATCGACCCTGCAGTTTTGCTCCCATCGGTCCAGCACCTTTTCAATTTTACAAACCTCGTAGTGTACTCTTCCCTTTCTTGCCCCATTCTTCCCATCTCCCTTTCTTGTTTTACTTATGTTTTAAATTTTGTTCTTTACCTTTCTTTGCCTCGATTCTATCCCAACTCTTATCAATTCTCCTCCCTCTTACCACTCAGTAACATTTCCCCCCCTTCTAGTCAATTCATATTTCCTTTCTCATATCTTATAATATCTGCAATCTCTTGTCACTTTTATTAATCTTAGTTCAATTGCGGTTGATATTGCTGATGTGGTAGGGGGGGGTTCTTTTGCTGGTGTAGATATGGTTGTCTGGTAATACTGCTTTGTTAACCAACACCTGTGCAACAGCATACAAGATAAGGTGGGGATTGTGACTGCCAGTAAACCCTCTGGAGGCCACCAACAGGTAAGCACAAGTACAACAAGAGAGCCCACACAAATGGAAGAGAGGGCAAGCATAGAGCATCCAGATGAGGAGATCAAAGAGACCACACCACTGGGTCCCACAGAACCCCTACCACAGAAGTTCACCCCACAAAGACAGCTGGAAAAGCAGAGCATCCAGAAATGCATAAACAAGCAAAAAAGTCTACCTAAAATGGGGAGACAAAGAAAGAACCTTCAATCAAATGTAATGGGAGAGTCCCCGGTAAAAGAGCTAAATGAAATGGAGGCAAGTAAACTATCAGACATAAAATTCAAAAGAATGGTTATAAGGATGCTCAAGGAACTCAGTGACAACTATAAGGAACTGAGTGAGAACTTCAAAGGCATGAGAAAGGAAATAGAAACTATAAACAAGAACCAGGAAGAAATGAAGAATACATTATCTGAAATAAAAAATACACTAGAAGGAATCATAAGCAGGCTGGATGAAGCAGAAGACCGAATTAATGAGATGGGAGACAAGGTAGAAAGAAATATACAGTCAGAGTAGCTTCATGAAAAAAGACTAAAAAAATATGAAGACAGCTTAAGGGAACTGCAAGACAACACAAAATGCAACAATATTCCAATCGTAGGAATACCAGAAGGAGACAAAAAGGAGCAAGGAATTGAAACTCTGTTTGAAAAAATGACAAAAAACTTCCCGAACCTGAAGAGGGGAAACACCATTCAAGTTCAGAGAGCACAGAGGGTCTTAATCAAGATGAACCCAAAGAGACCCACTCCAAGACACATCATAATTAAAATGGCAAAACTCAAAAACAAAGAGAGAATCTTAAAGGCAGCAAGGGAGAAACAGGAGGTAACAAACAAGGGAGCCCTGATAAGGCTTTCAGCTGATTTTTTTTCAACAGAAACACTACAAGCCAGAAGGGAATGGCAAGAAGTAGTCCAAGTAATGAGAAGCAAAGGCCTGCCTGCAACCAAAACTACTCTACCCAGCAAGGCTCTCAATTAAAACGTTAGGCAGAATGAGGAGATTCCCAGACAAAGGAAGGCTAAAAGAATACACCTCCACCAAACCAGCTCTGTAAGATATGCTAAAGGGTCTGTTTTAAGAAGATGAAGAAAAAGAGTGAGAGAGAGGAACACAGGTACAAAGGGGAAAAAAGAATAAGTATCTATCAACAATGACCTTAAATGTAAATGGATTAAATGTTCCTATCAAAAGACATGGGGTAGCTGAATGGATAAAAAATCATGACCCACACATATGCTGCCTGCAAGAGACCCACCTCAGAACAAAAGATCTACACAGACTGAATGAAAGTGAGGGCTGGAAACAAATTATTCCAAGTAAATGGACGGGAATGAAAAAAAAAAAGCTGGCGTAGCAATACTCATATCAGACAAAATAGACTTCAAAACAAAGCCATAAAAAGAAACATGAAGGACACTTCATAATACTCAAGGGAAGAATCCATCAAGAAGGCATAAATATTGTAAACATATATGCACCCAACATAGGAGCACCCAAATATGTAAGGAAAATCTTGGAGGACTTCAAGAAAGATATTAACAGCAACACAATCATAGTAGAGGCATTTAACACCCCACTATCAACAATGGATAGATCTTCCAAACAAAATATCAACAAAGATATTGTGACATTGAACAAAGCCCTAGATGAAATGGACTTAACTGATACATATAGAGCCTTTCATCCCAAAGAAGCAAAATACACATTCTTTTCAAATGCACATGGGACATTTTCTAAGACAGACCACATGATAGGTCACAAAACAAGCCTCAACAAATTCAACAACATTGAAATCATATCAAGCATTTTCTCAGACCACAAGTGCTTGAAACTAAAAACCAACCTCAAGGAAAAAACTTAAAAACATGCAAATTCATGGAGATTGAATAGCATGCTATTAAACAATTAATAGGTTAATAATGAGATCAAGAAGGAAATCAAAAAGGTTCTGGAAATGAATGAAAATGAACACAACAGTCCAAAACCTATGGGACACAGTGAAGGCAGTCCTGAGAGGGAAGTTCATAGTGATACAGACCTACCTAACAAAGATAGAAACATTTTACATAAAGAGCCTAATCCTACAGCTACAAGAACTGGAGGAACAACAACAAACAAAGCCCAGAGCAAGTAGAAGGAAGCAAATAACCAGGATCAGAGCAGAGTTAAATGACATAGAGAATAAAAGAACAATTCAAAGGATCAACAAACCCAGGAGCTGGTTCTTTGAAACAATAAACAAAATCAATGAACCTTTAACCAGACTCATCAAGAAGAATAGAGAGAGGAGCCAAATAAATGAAATCAGAAATGAAAGAGGAGAAATTACAACTGATACCACAGAAATACGAAGGATTGTAAGAAATTACTATGAACAACTATATGCCAAGAAATTTGAAAACCTGGGTGAAGTGTACAAATTTCTAGAAAAATATAATATTCCAAAACTAATAATATTCCAAATATTATATTAATATATTATATTAAAAATATAATATTCCAAATGAAGAAGAAGCAGAAAGCCTGAATAGACCAAAAGCAGCTAGTGAAATTGAAGCAATATCAAAAAACTTTCAGCACACCAAAGCCCTTGACCAGATGGTTTCATAGATAACTTTACAAAACATTTAAGGAAGGGCTAACCCCTATCCTTCTCAAACTATTCCAAAAACATCCAAGAAGAGGGAAGAAGCTCAAACTCTTTCTGAGGCCAGGATCATCCTAATCTCAAAACCACATAAAGGTACAACAAAGAAAACTATAGGCCAATATCGCTGATGAACGTAGACACTAAGATACTCAACAAAATATTGGCAAACTGCATCCAGCAAAACACAAAAAAGATCATACACCATGATCAGGTGGGATTCATCCCAGGGATGCAAGCATGGTACAATATTCGCAAATCAATAAACATAATACATCACATAAGCAAAAGGAAAGACAAAAGTCACATGATCAAATCAATAGATGTGGAAAATCATTTGAGAATACATCACACACTTATGATACAAACACTCAGCAAAGTGGAAGTAGACGGAGCATTCCTCAACATAATAAAGGCCACATATGAGAAACCTACAGCCAACATCATACTCAAGGGGCACAAACTAAAAACTTTCCCACTAAGAACAAGAACAAGACAAGGGTACCTGCTTTCACCAGTATTGGAAGTTTCACGTAGTTTTGGAAGTTTTAGCCACAGTGATCAGGTAAGAAAAAGAAATAAAAGGCATCCAAATTGGAAAGGAAGAAGTAAAACTCTCATTGTTTGCGGATGACATGATAGTGTGCATAGAAGACCCTATAGACTCCACCAAAAAACTACTCAACCTGATAAGTGACTTTGGCAAAACAGTGCAATACAAAGTCAATATTCACAAATAGAAGGCACTTTTTGTACACCAACAATGAAAGATCAGAAGCAGAAATCAGGAAAAAAACCCTATTTGCTATAGCAACAAGAAAAATAAAGTATGTAGGAATAAACTTTACTGAAGAGGTGAAATACCTGTACTCAGAAAACTATAGAACATTGAAGAAAGAATTAAGGAAAATACAAATAAATGGAATCATACTATGTTCATAGATTGGAAGAATTAACATCATTAAAATGTCCATACTACCCAAAGCAATTTATAGATTCAAAGAAATCGCTATTAAAATACCAATGACATATAAACATTTCAAAAATTTATATGGAACCATCGATAACCCCAAATAATTTTATCAATATTGAGAAAGAAGGACAAAGCAGGAGGGATCACAATACCTGATATCAAACTATATTAAAAGGCCACTGTCATAAAAACATTCTGGTACTGGCATAAGAACAGACACACAGACCAATGGAACAGAACAGAGAGCCCAGAAATAAACCCAAGTCTCTATGTTCAATTAATATTTGACAAAGGGGACAGAAGTAGAAAATGGAGTCAAAATAGCCTCTTCAACAAACAGTGTTGGGAGATCTGGACAGCTACATGTTAAAAAGAATGAAACTCGACCACCAGCTTACACCATACACAAAAATAAATTCAAGGTGGATAAAAGACTTAAGTATAAGTTGCAACACCACAAAAGTCTTACAGGAGAACATAGGCAGGAAAATCTCAGACATTCCATGCAGCAATATTTGCACCAATATGTCCCCTAGAGCAACAGACATAAAGAAAAGAATAAACAAATGGGACTATAGCAAATTAAAAAGCTTCTGCATGGCTAAAGAAAACATTAGCAAAATAAAAAGGGAACCAACCCTATGGGAAAACGTATTTGCCAATAATACCTCTGACAAGGGTTTGATCTCCAAAACATATAAAGAACTCACATGACTCCACACCAGAAAGACAAGTTATCCAACTGAAAAATGAGCGAAGGATCTGAACAGACACTTCTCCAAGGAGGACATACAGAGGACCCACAGACATATGAAAGGATGCTTAGCATCACTAGCAATCAGAGAGATGCAAATTAAAACCACAATGAGGTACCACTTCACACCGGTCATATTGGCCATCATCAATAAATCAACAAACAATAAGTGCTGGCGAGTCTGTGGAGAAAAGGGAACCCTGCTACATTGTTGGTGTGAATGCAGACTGGTGTAGCCACCATGGAAAATAGTATGGGATTGCCTCAAAAAAACTAAAAATCAGATTGCTTTTTTACCTGGCCATTCCACTGCTGGGATTATACCCTAAGAGTCCTAAAACACCTATTGAAAAGAACCTGTGCTCCCTAATGTTCATAACAGCACAATTTACAATGGCCAAGTGCTGGAAACAGTCTAAGTGGTCATCAGTAAATGAGTAAATCAAAATATTGGTACATTTACATGATGGAATACTACGCAGCAGAAAGAATGAAGGAGCTCCTATCCTTCACCACAGCATGGATGGACCTGGAGAGCATTATGCTAAGTGAAATAAGTCCGACGGTGAAAGACAAATACCATATGATCTCACCTATAAGTGGAACCTAATCAAGAAAACAAACAAGGGAGCAAAACAGAACCAGAGACATGGAAATAAAGAACAAACTGACAGTGACCAGAGGAGCAGCAGGAGGAGATAATGTTCGAAAGAAGGGAAAGTGTTATCAAGGAACGTGTATAAAGACAAGGGGGGGATGACTGAATGTGGGAAGTGGGGGTGGGCAGGGCAGGGGGAGAGTAATGGGGGGAAATGGGGATAACTGTAATTAAACAGCAATAAAAAAATTTTTTTTAAATAAAAATACACAGGGCTTGACAAAAAGATTTACAGTTGTGAGAATATAAAACACAGTTTATTCTTATATTACTATTTATTAATTATTGTACTATTTTTCATACCAACAACTAAACCTACTTTTGCCCCACCTTGTATTATAATTTAATTATTCACCAACTTATTGATGAAATTTTCAGTTGTATTTCCTTCCTTCCTTCCTTCCTTCCTTCTCAACAGCATTCTAATGTACATTTATTTTACCTGCCTCTATGTGTACACGTATGAGTGTTTCTATAGTGTATATACCCAGAAATGGAACTTCTTGACCTAAAATGCTCACATTTTTATTAAAACGACCTGATATTAAGAAGTTGTTGCAAGTTGATTGAACTAACGTATGCTCCCACCAGAATTATCAGAACATTCTCATTTTTTACATAAGCATCAAAGATTCGTATTATGTCAATTTGCTGTGTGTATAATTGCATCTGTGTTTTAATTTGTCTACAAATGATACTAGAGATGTGCAAACCAGCCCATCTTGCCCACCAGTCTAACACCCATATACATCTACAGATAATCACTTAGAAAGATGAATGGTTTTCTTGAAAGAAAAAAAAAAGTTCAAATTCCGCTGTAGCTTTCACTTATAAAAGAATATTTAATTCTCTGCATATTGACGTTGTCAATAATAGTCACGGGTCCCTGAACAATCACACTTGGGCCAGCAGTATTGGTCAATGCAGTGCATAGAAAATGTGGAGGAGATGTAAAGGTTTTTCACTATAGTTAGTAACTCTAGGTTCATAACACAGTTTCTATGTCAGAAAGTTAAATACTTCCTTTTCTGAGAGGGAAAATGCAGTCATATGGAATATAGAAGCAAACTAACACCTTGGTATTGATGCATTTATTTAGCACCTAACCACGAGTCTTCTGCTAACTGCTTTAGAGCACTGCGGGGGATCATTGAATAATGTGTGGGTGAAGATACCACCTAGTAACAACACGGTTTGACATTGCTGCTCACCTGCACATGTGATGCAGGGAAAGTCTGCTTCCACTCTGTGACCTTGTCATCCCACAGGGCCAGGTGAACTGTGCATTAGTAGTGGGTGATGACAGGTGAGAATGACCATTCCCTTCCTAACTTAGGCCTAAGATGATCCATATTACTTCAACTAAAACTTTTGAGTAGGAGGTACATATATGGCA
This sequence comes from Macrotus californicus, assembly GCA_007922815.1. NCBI lineage: Eukaryota > Metazoa > Chordata > Mammalia > Chiroptera > Phyllostomidae > Macrotus > Macrotus californicus. The sequence goes on along the minus strand of VMDR010012309.1, from coordinate 10,073 downwards.
TCACCTACACTTAAGGGAGAATGAGAAATTTAGTCCCTGGCTAGAAGCTGTTTTCAACAACTGTATAATATACAAAAAGGAATCACAAATATTGGGAGCTCTTAGGCATCCCTGTGATGTAAGAGCGTTTGCTTTATAGTTTAGCTGGTATAGAGAACATCTTTTTCAAAGCACTCAGATCCTGGCTGTTGGGGTAATACCCATTTCTAGCCTCATTTCCTGTTAGTACTGTTGGTTCAGCATCATGGGGTGACATGTTGAACAGTAAGAGAATGTCCCACAGTACCAATCCTTTCCTCCCACTTCCTCACCTTGATAACACCTGATCAACCATTCTTTATCAAGTCACATTTTACTTTATTGACAATCCTGGACAGTATCCACCATTTCCAGGTAGATGGCCCTCCTTCATGATCTCACATCACCGAATACCATCTCTATACTGCTCCTACCCAAATGGGCTGCAATCTTTCCTCTTGATGTTTGACTGCCAGATTGGGCTGTAAGTATCCTCAGGGTAGGGAATCTGTAGAACCTCTGCCCCAGGGCAGTACTGAAGCAGGCCTGGTGTTTTGGACTGAACAGTGATATAAAAGAACAGATTTGTGTATCTAATCTCACCTCTCAAGTCAGGGGAGGTTATCATGGATTCGTGAGGCTGGAGAGCAGACTGATCTTGCCTCCAGTTCTAACCATTACGAAGCAGTAGTGACCATCCAGTATATATTTGTTGAATAAACAAACATGCATTTAAATAGGGCTGGAGTCCTTGGGTGGTGGTGGAGGGAGTAACTAAAATTCTCCCAAGGGATAAGTGAACCACAGATGGAGAGCCAGAAGTATATCCACCTGGCAGGTTCTGAAGGTGAGATGGCAGTGCACAGTGAGAGGCTTCTGAAGTGAAGCTTTGTTTTTTTTCAAATCAGTTCGATGACCCATAGCCATTCAAATATGTATTATCTATGGCTGTGTTGATGTTATGGTATCAGAGTTAAGTAAAACTGTGACAGAGACCAGGTCTGCAAATATACTTACTACCTGGATCTCTAGAGGAAAACGTTTGCTGCCCCGAGAGAAGATGTCAGAGTTGAATTAAATCTTGTGAATGTAAGTGATGGTTATGGTCAGAGAACAGAGCACTGTGATGCTAAGACCAGGTGGAAGAGACATGACCCTCATAACAGTCTCTGACTGTGTTAAAGAAGTCAACCCAGCCACAACCAGAGCGTTGCTAACATGCAAAAGCCTCTGATCTTTGCCATGTGGGCAATGGGGAGCTCTTAAGAAATTCAGATGTTGATGCCATTGTCACTCTCGAGGATGGAGGATGCATTGCTGTGTCCTTGAACCACCTGCCTCAGTTCAGCATGTATACAGGGTGGGCAAAGGCAGGGGTACAGTTGTTCATATGGAAAATTACACAGTAGCTAACAAGTAACAATACAAGAATGAACTCTGTGGTTTGCATACTCACAACTGCACACTTGCTTTTGCCCACTCTGTGTGTCTAAACACCTGGCTTAGACTTTCTGACTTCCTTTGTCTAAGGTGAAAACTGACATTGGTATTTTTTTAAAGCTCCCCAAATGATTTCTGTTGCATATTCCTGTTAAAAGTCACCCTAACATGTCATTTACAAATCACTGAGATAGTTTTGACATGAGGTTACAAGGGTGCAACGGAGGAAGTATCAGTGGTGGGGAGTCTGGGAGACGCCCGAGTGTCAACAGGGAGAGCTTGTGCACATATACGGTCAGTCAGGAGTCACGTGTGAGAGGTGATCAGGCAGGTTTCAGGCTTTGGTTACTAGGGAGCTGCTGTTACATTCATAAAAATAGAAATTTTAGGTGAAGGGGTACTTCTAAGGGACAAAAATATGAGAAAAAATTAAGTACATAAAGTTCGAGGTGTAGGTGGAGTATCCAGATGGAGACGGCAGCCAAGCCGTAGATTGACAGGTGTGGTACCAGGGAAGTCTGCAGGTAAGGAAAACATTGGACATTACAAGCCAGGAGGTGGTCAGTGGAGCCCCAGGGCAGACGCAGCTCCCCACGGAAGTCACATCGAGTGCGCCAAGAAGGTTCAAGGAGGGAATCACTGGAAGCACCCGCTTCCCTGGACAGAAGGAATTTCTGAAAAGACGTGGCCTCAGTCTGGAGTGAAGAACTGTAGCTCTGGCTGTGGGACTTGGCCTGCATTAGACAAGCCCTCCGGCTGAGAGCAACCCCAGAACCCGCACAAAAGGCAGGCCTGGCGGCATCGGAGGCCCACGAGGCTTTGCGGGCCTGATGGCTGGCAGCTGAGATGGGAGCCTGCCCGCCACCCCGCACGCCTTCCCACGGCCACACGCTGCCCTCCACAAGGGGCTACCACAGGCTCGAGACACCAAGAACCAGCACTATGTTGCATTGTTCTTCAGGAAGAAAGGAAGTCCTTTATGTATGGTATTCCAGAAAGTGTTATTTTTTAAAGAAACAATATGTGCTACAGGGTGATATTGAGGAAATTCAAAACTGCTCATATCATAGGATGCTTAAAGTAAATTCTAAGAAAAATGGTAATTTAGGCCTTTCTGTTCTGTTGTGACCACAGCAACTAGAAATTACCTGACTTATTTTTGATAAAAAATAAAACTTTCCAAATCTCATTTTTAATCAGGGAAGATGTGCCAGTATTGTGTAATGGTAAGTGTCCTGGTTTGGAAATCAAGACACCAAACTGTATGTGGTTCTAAATAAGTATTTTAATATCTGTGTTTTGATTTCCTTATCTGTAATTCATAGGGATTGGTTTGTGTTTTTCCATTTGAAGGCTGACGTGAGGTTGTCACAGACGGGGCCAGGGCGGGAGGGAGGGGGAACGGGAATGCACTTCGAAGCCTCGCAGCACCTTCTCAGCTCACTGGAATTCGGTTTGCTGCCCTGGGAAGTGAAGCAGTGGGACTAAGTGATTCTTAGGATTCTTCCCACTTCTAATATGCCATGTCTTTATTTTGCTGCTTCTGACAGGTGATTCTATGATAACGTTGCTGAAACAGTTCTTTGACGTCCCGAGATCAACATGCTATGATATGAAAGCATCTCCAAACATTACTTTATAATGTGTTCCTCTCTTTAGCCTTTCCTTAAGTTTGTGGTGAAAGGCGTTTTCCCCTTTGGCAATTTTGTACTCTTTGTATTGTACAGACCAGGGAATGAAATAATCATTTCCCAAATATACACATTGGATAGACCTTCCTCTGGTTTTTCCTTTGTAAGCCATATCCCGATCTGTATCCTCTTGAAATCGAAGGCATTATTGATGCGAATTGTCTGGAGAGGAGAGCATGGAGAAATTTAATGTTTGTTTTCTCCTCAAAGGTGGTTTGCATTCTTTGCTGATCCCTACATATTTCCTAGGTTGTCGTTGTTGTTGCCATTGTAAGTCCAGACTAATTCAGCTGCTCTAAGGTAGGTGTTGTGAAGGGTCCTGGCTAAGCCACTGTGGCATGAAACTTATTCTGAGCTGAAGGCATTTAAGTTCCTAGATCCCCAAACACCTACATGCAGGGACTCCAAAAAGAACCCAGTTGTCGTAAATTCCTTCCCCAGAGTCACGTTAACCTTCCCTTTTCAGAGACAGGGTATGGGCGGCATGCTCAAACATTGCCACACATGTCATCTCCCCTATGTTCTCATAAAGGCCTGTTTCTATTTCCAAAAATGATTTGTTTTTCCACAAGTGTCCATCACTGCCCTTCAAAAAGTCATTTGTTCTCCCAGAACTACCTGTCTGCCCCTCCTGGTCCCCCATTAAGATACTATATACGCCCCAAATTCTAACCTCTTTGAGTCACATTTCTCTGTGACTTCATTGCGTATGCACACAATTAAATCTATTTTCTCTTGCTAATCTACCTTTTGTCAATTTAATTTGCAGGCCTCCCAAAATGAACCTAAGAAAGTAGAGGAAAAGTTTGTGTTCCTCAGCACTTGCCACCTGGTGGGTCACTTGCTAATAAGGCAATAAGTTGGCAGGTCTGTAAGGTCTGACCATGAAGGTCATTTCTTTGGAAACTCTTAGTTTCTTGAGAGAAGAATCTCAAACCTCGGGTCTCAGAGACATGTGCTGGAGAGGTCGGAGAAGGGGCTACAGATCCTGCTCTCACGGCAGCACCTTCCACCCCATCCTGCAGCTTCCATCCCTGTGCTTGCCCCCTTTGTCAGATGCTCTTGGCAGTTCTGAGCCAGAGCCTTCTGGCTGAGTTTCCATAACAATTAAGGTAGGCTTCGCCTCCTGTGGGAGACAAGGGTTAGCGAACTTACCCACTGCTACTTGTAGGACATCGGCAGCTTCTTGGTGGTCTGAAGTCTGCCCTGCCATTCATTCTATTTTTGCGGTGTTTCTGCATTGTAATTGAAATGAGATTTCAGAGCAAAAGGAGACAGACATATGTGATGATTTCATGTTCGGCAGTTAGCTGTGGTGACCTTGATCAAATCAGCCAACCCCTCCTCCTTTCCCTTTATGTTATGATTTAGGTGAAATTAGAGGATTTAGGGAAATATTGTGATAGGTTTTGAATTGGGGATTCTATGCAATCTCTGGGCCTTTCATTGTTTTTGAACTTTTTTGTAAATTGCCAAATACTGATAGTCATACAAATGACTAGTCCACAGAATTGCAAATTTTCATGGAGATAGGGTTGATTATTGCCCTGTTGATATTGGCCAGTTTTGCATCTATTAGGGAAATTTACATAATTTCTCTCTGCCCAAATATGTGTCTGTTCTTTGCATCCTCCTGTGAAACACTGAGCATCTTACCGTCCCCAGATTAATAAGTTAATGTGTTACATATCAGTTTCAAATTTGTGTGAATCATTTTACCCCTTAAAAATTATTCTTTAACAATATGTTTATTAATTGTGAGGTCCTAGAAAAATAATTTTATTGTTACAATTTTGCAAGAGTGAGGTTATAGTTTCATATTTCAATTTGTGAAAAGGAACTAGTACTTAAGAAATAGTGGCTAGGAATGGCTAACATAAATTAAGATAATGGAGGACTCATACATCTGTTGAAGAAGCTTTGCCATGGAGACAGTATATCAACCTTCTGAACTCCATAACCAGAGACACATCACTTTAAATGTGAATTTCACCAGTTATTGGTAGATTGGTATTGAAAGCCAAACAGTTCCTCATGTCTCAGTTTCCTCAAATGCAAAATAAAGATGACAATAAAAATCACCTCAGAGAGTTGTGAGAATTGAATAAGTGATCTTTGTCAGTTACTTAGCAGAGTGTCTGTTTTGTAATGAGCATTAAATAACTGATAACTATAACTCATACCAGTAGATTTTAAGGGTAAAAGTTCTGTAATATTTGAAAGTTTCTCCTAATATGGCATAAAAATATAGTTAATAATCTTTTATCCTTCTGCATAATCAAAATGATACAAATATTTTGCACCAACAAGAAAATAACTATTAGGCTAAGTTTTTTTTCCTGGAAAATTAATAGTCAGAGCAATCTTTATTAGTTTTATGAGTAATATTTATATTACATACTTGATATTTTATGATCATTTCCATGAAAGATTGTAATAATTTGCCGAGAGCCCTAGATCATTTTTTTTTGTAACAATTCCTTACATCTTTCCTTTCTTTCCTGTACATTGACCTAGTTACCAAACTAAAAGTGTTCATTTGCAGGCTGACATCAAAGACCAGTAAGACACGAAAGGAGTTTGCAGCAAAGAAAGTAGGGGTTTATTTTTAGGAAGTGGCCCATGCCAGAGACACAGGAGCTAACACTCAAAGACCTGGCTCCCCGGTGGCTTCCAGGGGATGGGCTACATATGGGAAAATCATTAAGCATGGTGACTAGCGAGTTAGGGTCATGGTCAGGGTCATGTTCTCTACTGATTGAGGGCACTAGGGCAAGGGGTAATTGGCCATTGCAGCTGGTCCTCATGGAGCCTCTTCAGGTGATTTCACAGCTTTCCTGGGTCTGGAGCTGAAATACAGCTGAGGCCTAGATGTTATTTCTAATTTGACCTGAACTCTGTCCTTGTGGTCAGTAGACCGAAGGCTTGACTTCTAAGGTTGTTTGACTAGGCCTCATTGTCCTGAGGGCTCAATAATCAAGGAAGTGGCCATGCAAGGGAGAAGGAGGCAGGTGAGTCAGGTGCTGGATGAGGCCAGTTTGAATCTAAAGGAAAGAAAGAAGAAAAGGTCAGATTAAAGAAATGAAGTTTTTGCCTGGTTACAACCCATAACTGTTTATCATGATAAACTAGTGCTTATGAAGAGATACCCTACATGAGGCTTCTCATTGCAAGGAACTTTGGTGTGGCTGTTGCTGCTGGTGCAGGTGGTGGTTGTGTTACCATAGTTAGCCAGATATTAATAAAGGAAAGGGAGCAAAAAGAATCTGATGTTGAGCCTGCTTGCTTAGCCTGGAAGCTACAGCATTTGCAGACTCATTCACACACTCCGGGGGGTTGCCATCAAGGAGACCTAATCCTTGAAGCACAGTATGTGTCCCCAGGAGCACCGCCTGCCCTCTGGTACTGGATTGTTGGTGGGGTGCAGTGGGAGGTGCTTGACCATAGAGGCCTATCAGTCTAACTAAGGGGTGGACCCATCAGAAGCCCATGGTAGCTTGGGAAATTGATAGGTTATTTTGAAAAAGCTTGTGGTCTGTCCCAAACCTGAGATGTATAATCCCAGTGATACAAAGAAGCTGTCTCTCTCGCTCAGTGACCTGCACTCGCCCTGTTCATTTGTGCACTTTTGCCTGGAACACATGCAGCCGTGTGGTCTGGAGCCATGTGGTCTTCAGCAGAGCATGCAGGCTCCAGAAGATTAAGCTTTAATGTGAGGCAGAAACTCTGCACCCTGGTCTTTGTTTTGGCCTTCCTGAGGACATGGTTGGACATTTTCCATGGCAGGACAGATGGAGATGAGACATTAGAAACCCAGGGACAGATTTTCACCCAAATAAACCTTGCCAAACCACACTCTCCTGTGTGTGGGTCTGTGAAATGCTTTTCTTGTGATCCCATGGGAGAACATGAGTTCCACCAGCAACAGTTGTGAGAGTGGCAGCTGCTGACACGTGGTCACAAAGACCAATAAAGGTTCTTGTGCTGGGTCCTGAAAAACAGGTTGTTTTTAATTATTAAAAGCTCATTTCCTGTTGTTGATAGTTTAACCACTTTACTTTATCTCTTTCTTTTGCCAAAAATGTCTGATTACTTTTATAGTAGTTTACATCTTTAACAGAGGGTCAGAAAGGATCTGGAAGAAAGTGTAACTGAGCAGACAGGAGCCCATCCACATGGCACCTTGGTGAATGACCCAACAATTAATGCTGGAAGGAACAGGCTTTTATTTATAATATTTCAACCTTGTGAGGACTGAGAGCACTCCTGCTCGGAGCCCTCCTTTCCCATGATACCCAGCACTTCCCTTGTTCCCAAAAGGCTATAAGCCAAAGCCAAACCCAGTAGTTCCCCATATTCTTATCTTAAACCAGCTGGGCAAATGGTTTTCCAGTCCCTTTGGAAGGTACCAAAGTTGCCATTCTCACGTGGCAGGTCTCTCTTCAGGGTCTGGGGTACATTGTCATCAGCCTCTGTGTAATAGTCCAGAAAAGTATGTGCCATGGTGCACTGAATCATGGTGAAGTTCAGGAAAGACATGAAGTCCCAAGAGTCCAGATAGAATCCTGGTTTGCAAGGCAGCAGATCAACGACTTGCAAGGGGGAGTCTTCAGATTCAGCTGGAGCAGGCACGATCAGAGCAGCCTTCCTTCCTTACCACACCAGACCACATGGTCGGATCCTGACTGCAAGCCACACAGGTGCTCGCTTACTTCTGCCCCTAGCATGGTTGCTCTGTCATTCTCCCTCAGGGCTCCTCTACTCCCTTCCTAGCTGTATGGCCAATCCCCTCACGGCTGCCTGCTCTTCATTTAAATCCTGACCGGGAGCCTCCTGTGTGACCTCATCTCTGACTCCTTCCACATTGAGCATCATTTGCCAGTTCTGTATAGTTTATATTCGTTCGGCTGCCATTCGCAGTTAGGGCAAACATGACTCCCTCAGTGATCCAGGGGCCTCTGCCTCCCCAGCCAAAAGTCTAAAAGCCTAAAGGTCTATACAGTCTAAAAGTGATGCCCACCTTGCACAGCTATTAAATGAGCCTTTGTTATGAAAAACATCTTAAGCTATGTTGTCCACTTCCCCATTTCTCAAACCATGGGCTGTGGGGGGGTTTCTCCTATTTTCCCTCTGCACCCTTCCCCCTGTACCCCATTACAAAAGGATGGGAATGGAAAGGAGAGACATTTGTTAAATTTTTACTCTTTCCCTTCTTGGTAAATTGTTTGTTTTGGAGGAAAGTTGTAGCAAGTAATGTTATGGGTTGCTACTTATCACTTCAGTTCTTTCTATTTCACTGGATGTTCCCACTGGTATAAGTAAGACAAAATATGCCATTTTCCCCTGCATCCTGATGTAATGAATTCTGAAAAATAAAAACCAAGGACAATGAAGGGGGCAGTGAAAACGCCAGCATTAACAATAATAATGGCTTTACTTTGAGTAACACTAAAATAATTTTCACCATGACAGGTTCTTGAAGAACTGAGGAAAAACTACTCTTGCTAGGGATTCAAATAAAATATAAGGTTTAAGATTCAAAAAAGAAAAAGGACTAACTTTTTCAAATGAGGGCCATGAGACACATTATCATCATCTTATCTTGTCCACCAGATGACAATAAAAACTATTCTCCACCCCACCCACCCGTCCTATTTTTCTTTTTTGAAGAGAACACTGAGACAATGTTTGAAAGTGTAACAGTGAAATGCCGCTTGGATGGCCTTGCTGATAGCTCCTGCTATCGACATGCTAATTAATTCAAGGAATTCTGCTGCAGGCTTGAGCAGCCCCAAATATATGGAAAATATGCATAAAGTAATGGCTGTTTTTCAAAGATTTACAGGAGTCCTCAGTGGGGGTCAACAGACCAACCTGGAAAAGGGGATTTAGAAATTTTGAGCTCTGCCTTTCTTCCTCGGATCCCTTTGAAGCCTAGCTGTCCAGGCCCACTGCCCACTTCTTGCCTTGTCCCTTTTCCCTTCCCTTGACAATAAAAGATGGCTGAATTTTGGGTTCTCTTAAAATGGATTTGCGGAAGCCATATGACACCCCCATCTCCTCTAGCTGGGCTTTCTTAATCAATAAACCTTTCCTTACTCCAAACTCTAACATATTGAATATTGGCCTTTCTTTTGAAGCACTGGGCACATGAATCTTGCACCAGTATCCCAGGGTTGCTTCAGGTAACTCAGCCAACCCGCTCAGCCCTGCAGGACTTCAAAAACAATACACTTCTCAGAGTGCCACTCCACCTTAGCAAGGGGAACAAATGCAGGCAAGTCTGGAGCTGGGCATGAGAAAGCAAGACCTACAAAACACTTAGAAACCAAAAGAATGGGTAAAATGTGTAATCTTTTGTTTTAACTTTGAATAAGAGGATTAAGCGTTCTTTTTTCGTGGCATTTTACCTTGAGACGTGTTAAAGCCCAGGTTCCAGTCTTCAGCAATGAAGACTGAAGGCATCTCACAGTTGGTGCGCATCATTATTTTCAGGCTCTCGGCCTGGCAGTGAGATTGCTTGTTCTGGTAACTCCTGCAGAATGTGAGAATCTGCCATTTCAGCCGTTGCGGGTGACTAGATTTCCTCTTCACTTTCTCCTAGAGATTTTATGGTCCTTGCTTTTATGTACGAATCTATGAACTTTTGTGAGCTAAGTTTTAGGTATATTGTGAGGTAGAGGTCAAAGTCCAATTTAATTTCTACTTGTTCCCTTCTCTGACAAACTGTTTTGAAGGTGAGTTGGGGTAAGACAGGGTAAGAGGCTTTCAGGAGTTATAGAATTATTGAGTGGGGGTGCAAGGACCAACTGCGGAAGTCTTCCCCTGTGACCTGTGCTCTGGACCCTGAGCTCTGTCTCATCAGTGGATCATTGGCTTTGGGGCAAATAATTCATTTTTCCTACATAGTTATAAATGTCACCC
>VMDR010012308.1:0-26830 GCA_007922815.1 Macrotus californicus | reverse complement strand
AATGAAAAGGAAACATCTATTTGTTCTTCCATTTATTTATGCATTCATTGTTTGCATCTTGTATGTGCCCTGACCGGAGATTGAACCTGCAACCTTGGCATTTCAGGACGATGCTCTAACCAACAGAGCTACCCAGCTAGAGCCTCTATGCTGAGTTTTTAAAATAGTTGTTATGTGGGGAAAAAAACATAAATGAACCTCAAGATACCATTTTTGATGTTTTGATTGATGGAAATACATGTAACATTTTTCTTCTTATGTTTACTTCTTAATACTTTATTTTTTATTTTTCATTATAAAATTTATATTTAAAAGTAACTAGATTAGAGTCTAATGATGAAATCATTAAATGCTAATGATGATGATAAAGTAGAAGAGAAAAAAATCCAGGAAACAAATTTGATTTTATCATTTTAAATGAAGAGTTTCTATTTTTTTTATTTATTTTTATTGAATGTATTGGGGTGACCTTGGTTAATAAAATTATATAGGTTTCTAGTGTACAATTCTAGAATACATCTTCTGTATATTCTATTGCATGTTCACCACCCAAAGTCAAGTCTCTTTCCATCACCCTTTATGCCCTCTTCACCTTCTTCTGCCTCCCCCACATCCCTTTCTGTCTGGTAACTACTACATTGTTGTCTGTGTCTATGCATTTTTTTCTCAATCCCTTTACCTTTTTTATCCAGCCCCTAACCTTACCCTCCCCTCTGATGGCTGTCTGTCTGTTCTCTGTATCTATTCTTATTAGAAAATAAAAATTTAAATAGAGGATCCCTACAATTCCACTGGGAAGTCCTGAGAAGATCATACTGTGAGTGGAAGAGTCTTGAACACAAAGTGATACCTGTCTAAGGGGCAGCGTGTGATCCTCAGCGTTCTTCATTTTCCCTAAAAGACAGGCACACCCTGGGCTGTCTCTCGCTTGACTCGCATGACAGCCAGGTGCCTCTGCAAGCCCATGAGTTGGTTTCCTTCTTGGGACCAGAAGGACCTAAGCAAGGGACCTCAAGAGGGGCAGGAGGGTGAGTGGGAGCCCTCCGGTCAAGGCTGAAACACCTTTTCAGACATGGGATGGTTTACAACCTATTTTTGTGTGTCAGAGCTTTCAGTTGAACATGGGACCATGAGTGATTACAGAATTTAGATGCAATATCTACTTTCCGTTTTCCTTCCTGAAATGAATGAGGAGATCTAAATGTTGAGGAGGAAACCAGTGGAAATGGAAAGTACTTGGAGGTGTGGTGAACCACGCTGTCACGTTAGGGTTGATTTTTAATAATGCTAATCCTGCTTATTCGTGCTTGGACACGGGGCACAGCTTCCTTCCTTTGCTATTCTTAAAGGGTGTTTTTATTTTTTCTTTTCAATAAAGTTGTTTTATGGGGACACAATTATTATATTTTCCAACATTACTTCATAACTCTGGGAACAAATAGATCCTTGACCTGAAAATATTTCTTTTTTCAGTATGACACGAAGGGTTTTAGAAACTGCTGCTGGCTGTCAAGAAATACCCTAACTCCTTTTTGTTCTCTTTTACCTCCTAAACACTTAAAGAGGCGCACAGATTTCTTATTTAAGATTGCCTAGTCATCTAAATCTACAGAGTTTCCAACTGTGAGACAGAGAACAATAAACAACTTTGGAGGGTACATGGAGATTGTTAAGTCTAACTTCCTCATGTCTATGGTCATAATAACACATTTCTTAAAATTTCAATGTTTAAAAGGTAAAAGTACAGTTGAATTTTGTTCCCCAAATATATCAATTCCTCTCAGGAATTATTCATTTTGTACCTGGAAAGTGTTTGAGAAAGGTGCAGGCACTGAGCAGCTTGGAGGGGCTGGGGTCTTGCACATTCCCTAGCACACCTTCAGACCCTCCCTTGCACAGTTAACAGGACCAACACCCCACCTGCAGGGCTGTACAGGTGTTTCAGGGTTACACAACCTGCGCCTGCGCCTGCGCCTGCACCTGGATCTTGCCTTAGGTCCCCTCCCCCTAGCCTAGGAGGTGATGGCTGCACTCCCCTCTCGTGTTCCCAGGCCAAGGAGCTGCTCCCCCACCCCTTTCCTCTGGTCTCCCCCCGAAGCCTGACCAAACCCTTCCTTCCTACCTAAATATTCCAGAGCACCAGCACAGGCTTCGGAAGTTGGAAAGTCACATGACCATCGTGCCTTTGCAGTCCTTTTATATTCCTTACTAACATCCACTCTAAAGATTGATTTTATTTGTTTTGAGTTAGTTTTGCTTTTTACAATATTTCTGTAACTGTGACAAGATCAAGCCTTGTCAGTGATCTGGGTCAGCCAGCCATTAGAGGACAGGGAGTGAGACTGTCTTCTGTGTGACTTAAACTAAGATTTTCCTAAATGTCCTATAGTTTTGAAGTAACGTGAATGCAGGCAGCAATTAAGCTAAGCAGTTTGTCTCTCAGGTTTTCCTTTACAACGTCACCACCACGACATCTTCCAAACTACAATTACTTAAAAGGATGACAACAAATATGTTTTGTAGTGAAAAAAAAGAAAAACACTGAGTCCCAAAGCCCATCTGAAAGAGGGTTTCCCCATACACTCCATCTGGGCCCTGCCTCTCCAGGCACTCCCCTCAAATTAGGCTGCTTAGAAAACCAGAGGCGTAAGGATTTAAATTCCCCTGTCTTCTTTTATGCTTGATCTTAGCCAAAAGGCCAAGAAGCAATCCACTGTTTTCTTTTATGGACTAACCATAAAAGAAGCAAGCTGCAACATCAACAACAAAAAGTAATTGCTTGAGTCTCTAATTCTTTCAAAGACTGAATTTTCCCTCTGTTTCTTTTTTCTTGTATTTTTTTTTTAAAGATTTTATTTATTTATTTTTAGGGAGAGAGGAAGGGAGGGAGAAAGAGAGGGAAACATCAATTCATGGTTGCCTCTTCCGAGCCCCCTACTGGGGACCTGGCCCGCAATCCAGGCATGTGCCCTGACAGGGAATCGAACCAGTGACCCTTTGGTTCACAGGCTGGCACTCAATCCACTGAGCCATACCAGCCAGGCTTTTTTCTTGTATCTTAGTCTACAGAAACACAATCAAACACACTGGAAGACCAGCCATCAAGAAGAATAAGTCAGTCTCCAGCTTTCCCTCCTGAGTCTCCAGTCATCCATTTTTGGAGATCCCTTCTCAGCTAAGATGCTATAATCTTCGTCACCTACAGAAATTTGCACCTCTTTTCTGAATACTTCAAGTTCTTTTTTTTCTTTGTTGCTAAGGGCAGGATGTCATTCAAGCAACTCCATTTCTGTCACTAAGACTCCTTTTGCAAGAGAAAAGGGGCTTCTTCCCATTGAAGTAACTGGAAGCAGGTGTGTGGGTTAGGAGGCGTGGATTTTAAATGCTAGTACTATGGACCATACAGGAAGAATCTCTGGCTGAGGGAAGGGCTGCCCCTGACTCGTCACAGCATGCCACGTCGGCTCATGTGTCATCAGGTGTGCAAGGTGCAAGTTCTGCTTCCTCACACCTTCATCTTCTTGCTCAGTAGTGACAGATGGGGTGGGGGGTAGCTGAGTTACATTTTCACTTGGGTCAATTCCAATAAAATTTATTAAGGACAAGTGAGGCACTGAAGGTTAGTTTCGGAAAGAAATAGTCTATCAGAGTGACATTTTTCTATTTTCAGTTCACTAAAGAAACTAAAGAAACTCCAGATGATACGAACAGGCAGCCTAATTTGAAAACCACTCGTCTACACCTACCAGATAGGAATCAGACATTTATTAATGAGGCTATTAAGGATACTTGATGAAAGAACATGCTTTGAGTGTATTCAGATAGGCACTCTCTGGAATCTACTCTCAATCTCAAGCCAGTACATTAGAGAAGCAGCTGTCCCTGGCAGGGTGCTGGGCACCAGCCTCCTTCCTTCTCACAAATACATGCATGTGAACTCTGCTGCAGTTGAATTCTGGGCCAAAAGGGAGAAAAGATGTCTCCAAAGAACAACACTAACCCAGATGGATGTGAAGGAGCACAGGGCATTTGCCTCCTGCCCCAGACTCCCCTCTAGCAGGGTGCTGATTGTTGTGGTTGAGTTCTGTGTAAGTGGATTGCAGGGCTTCTACAGAGGCCATGTTGGTTGGAACACAATCATTTCCCCCTTATTGGGCTGCCTCATGGGGGTAGTGATTCATGCAGAAAGAGAAATCTCAGGATTTCGCTCCTATTTTCTTCGACACAGCAAGTAATATATATTTTGCCCTCAGAGCTTAATGACAAAAGTCCAGCTACCTCTGAGATCTTCTTTAGACCCCAAAGAAGACAGGTACTGCTTATCTCTTCAGAAGAATAAACCATTACATCCCATGAAGCCTCTAGATGCTTCTCTGGTGGAAGCAGTTCCCCCAACCTCAGATTGGATACCTAGATAATTCTGGGTGGATGACCCAGAGACAATGCCAGTCACCCCCAGGCATAAGGCCACTTCTAGTGTGTCCATAGAAGGTAGGAAACTGTAGGAATCAGGTGTATATTTACAGTGGTTTCTATTTCCTCACTACTGGGTTCAGCTGTCTCTCCTGCTATCTTTTTGTTGTTTAGATATATTAATGGTTTTCTCTTATTCACTCACATAAATCAAGGAAACCCAAATGTCCCAGAAAACTCTAGGTAAAATAAGTGTGGCAGCAATTCATGCAAAGTAAGCCATGGCATAGTGTAGGAAACAGTCCTCACAGAGCAGCCGTGCATCACAGATGCATGGGGCAACTCCCAGTGTGCTTGTAAAGCAGGTGCCTCAACACGTATAATGCTAAACACTGGGTTAACATTGCCCTGGAGACCTTTTAGTCCTCATCAGAAATAGAAACCATTGACAATATACACCTGAGGACAAATCAACTTGATTTATAATGTCAGTACCAGACATATATTTAGAAGTATAACAAAGGAGTTGATCATATTCATTTATCAAAAATACATCAAAACGCTCCTTTTGTAAAAATGTATTTTAACATGACCACCTTATATATTAAAACTGACAGCTAATCTATGGCTAAGGTCCACGTGAATGGACACTTTAAACGCAAGTTGGTGCAGCCACAACATTATATTATTTCTTTTTTCTACCTGAGCCATGCCCATCTCAACTAATGTCTGTTATATAATTTGGGGTATCTATAATATGGTTCAGTTAACATTTATGGAGGACCAACGTAGGCAATACTTTGACGTCTTGAAAATAGTTGAAGGAGTATTCAATTTAACCCTAGTTGAGGACATTGAGGGCCCAAGAAACATTCCTGTGTCCTCATGTCCCCACATTCACTTCATGTCACCCATGGGCTTGTTGCGTTCTCTGGGTAGCAGGTGATAGAAGGGAGCACAACCTCAGAGCTGGGCTGGCTTGAATTCAAATTCAATGCCACAATTCACTATCTTCATGCAAATTGCTTAACCCTCTTCCCCAGCCTTGGACCCCTCATCTGTAAAACAGAGATGTGAAAGCCTGCATTTTAAGGTTGTTATGAGGCTTAAGAAAGATCATTTAGAGTGCTTGATATGTAGTAAGTACTAACAGGAAATGCTAAAAAAAACACATGAGCTCCTTACTTTCTTCTTGTAGTTTATTTTTCTATCCTCATTATCTTTAGGATCTTTTACCCATTGGGTTTTTTTTAAACACCTCACAAATACCTTTTAGATGTGCTAAGGTAATAAAAATAACAAAATAGGGAAACAGCTTCAGCTTATTATGAACTGTGTTATTAGAAAAAATGACTTGGAAATGGGGGTTCTGGTTGTATTTTCCCACACAAAGCAATGGCCACCCACATCCCTGGAGCACCATAACACTCAGGGTTCATCCCTGCTCTGTAGGGTCTGTGTGATCTTGCTGCTCCTGTAGTCTTTGAGGTGTGAGCTCCCCACAAGAGGAGAGCAGTCGCTCTGGACTCAGAAGGGGGTTTCTGTGCCCAGTTGCCGAGTACACCTTGATCCCAGTGGGAAGTTTTTAAGTGCTGATGGCAAGTGCTGACCACAAAGGCACTGGATGACAGTAACTGCCTTCTTCTATTATTGCTCCCTATTGCTGCTCCCCTCAAACCATGACAAGCTCACCCGTTCCACCTCCCCTGAGCAAGGTCCCACTGGTCTTTATCATGTGAGGATTCTTAGGGTGACAATAGGAGAGAGAGTAAGTACCTGGTTTCAATTTGGGGACAGTTTGGTTGCTGGGCCTGAGCCATTGCATTACCTTCCCCCACAATGCAGGTGAACACCTTGAGTCTATAAAGGTGAGATCCTAACCGAAAAAGGAAAGGGGAGCAAGCCAGGCTCACTGCCAATGGAAGTTTAAATGAGAACCCTGGAAGTCATCCCAAGTTGGGATAGGTGGGTGCTAATCAGAAAAGCCATCATAAAAACTAGCTAATAGGGTAGGTGATAAAACTAAGATAAATCAATCTATATAGTACTTAGACAAAATTTTTTGGTTTTGTTTTTTTTTTAATTTTTTATCATATTCTATTACAGTTGTCCCATTTTCCTCCTTTGCCCTCCTCTACCCAGCCTACCCCCCACTCCCACAGTCAATCATTTTAATAATAACTTTAGAAAGTACCATACCTCCAACTTCATCAAAATGCTTGGTATAAAAATATCTCCCCCAAATATAAGTTGTCTGGGTAAAAACATTTTCTTTTCTTTTTTTTAAGATTTTATTTATTTAATTTTTTAGAGAAGGGAAGGGAGAGAGAAAGAAAGGGAGATAAACATCAATATGTGTTTGCCTCTTGCGTGCCCCCTACTGGAGACCTGGTCTGCAACCCAGGCATGTGCCCTAGACTGGGAATCGAACTGGCGACTCTTTGATTCACAGGCTGGCACTCAGTCCACTGAACCACACCAGCCAGGGCTGGGTAAAAACATTTTCATTTCACTACCCTGGTTTCACATTTTATTTTCACAATCTTCTTGTGCCATATTTCCATACAATCAGAACATTATAATTTTTTAATTATAAACTCACTTATAGCCCATTGGCTTATAATTTTAATGTCTTTTATTTTAAATAATCAAAATTAAACAATCAATTACTAAGGCTTCGCTCCTGAGCAAATATGACTTCCAAGAAATCAGATGCATTATCTAATGTAATAGTGGATATTTTCCTTATTCAGTCAATTGGACTTATTTTTTCAGCTAAAAATTATTTGAATTTACACACACATTCATGTCTGTCATTTAAATATACCTAGATGCTTAAAAGCTTAAGAAATGCCATCCAAAAGCAAGCACTGCTCTTGATGAAAAAGACTCTGAGGCATGGAAAAAAAGTAATCTAAAGGAAGACTAGGTAATTCTGAAGTGTTATTCTAGAGGACAGTGAACAGATAAGCATCAGCAAAAACATCATCATACGGATGGTTCTCTGTTACTCAGGCCTGCTCCATCCACTTCATCCTCTTAACTCGTTATTGGCACCCTTTCTAACAGGATTGTAACGCCCCTTTACAGGTAACGTTCAGTGCTGACAGAGTGCAGGAAGTTAACCAGATGGCCTCAAGTCCTTTCAGCCTCATTCATAAAGCCCGGGTGCAGACCACGGTTTGTTGGAGTTCTCCCAACAGTCTTGTCCGTGCTCCTGAATGTGCTGGCTGACCTGGAGCCAAGACCAGCAACAGAATGAATATACCCAATGCCATCTATGAAGAAAATCTTGTACCTCTCACTTTACAGAAGATACTGAAGCTCAGAGAGCTCGAGTAAGTTGCCAAAGCCACGGAACTTGTTAGTAGAAAAGCCAGGATTCCAACTTATGTCTGTCCAGCACCAACATCCATTCCTCTCCCCAACCCACCCCAAACCAGCTCCCTCCGCCCAGCTTGCAAACGGGGCCCAGGTTCTCTTTCTATTGCTTTTTTGAACTCTGACCTTATCTGAGTGGCCCCAGAGCCTGGTTTGACAGCATGCTCACGCTTTTCCCAGGTCCTTCCTCTGGGTGATTCTGAGTGATAATGGTGGTAGTTGGTGAAAGGCAAAGTGAGTTGAGAAAGATGAAGTAACTAGGTGGAGCCAAAGCAACTTTACCAACACCTTGGGGACTTTCTCTCCATTTTAGGAGGAAGCGAGACACTTCCAGACATAGGCAGATGTATAAAAGAGCAGGCCAGCAACCTCTGTGACTCACTATTTCCATAGGAATCATACCTGGGGCAACATCTACCCCCAAGGGTCAGTCACCCCAGAGACCTTCTTCACTGTGTGAAGATGTCATCAGGTCTGTATCAGATCCACCTACCACCACCATCAAATGGGAAGCTCCTAACACTGGGCAGGGGGCAGAATTCCAAGGTTCTAGAAGCTCCACTGACACAGAGCCAATGCCTTGTGTCTTCAAAAGAAGCCTCTAGAAATGTATGATGGCCTATTCAGGGCACACATGGGGAAAATGGGGTTTGGAGGTGGGGGCCACAAGGGAGAAATCAGCCCAACCCATGGGACCTTGGGAAAGTCATATCCCTAGGGAGTGCCTGCCCTCATTCACATGATGGGCTCCCTCACAGGACACTGCAAGAAGATGCAAATAAGCAAGAACTCATTGCTTGAAAATGGAAGGAACGTTAAAAGCCTGGCATGGAAAGCCTGGAGGAGCCAACCCTGCTGGGGGTTGAGGAGGTTGTCTGTACAGGGGCCCGTCCCAGCAGCACCATCTGTTGGTGAGCTAACTCGGTTAAGGACACTTCACATGAGATCAGTCAGGTATTATTTTTTAAAAAGAAAAATGAATAAAGCTGTCCAAGGACACTTCCCATGCAGGATCAATCTCATGAGGCAGCCACAGGGAAGGAGCCCTGGACCCTCCCTGGGGCCAAGCCAAGAGCTGCACAAGCTGCTGACACAGGCCCCTCTGGCCCAGCACTTTGCTTGGGCAGGAATTGGAATGGATGGTGCAAGGAAAATCTTTGGGCTCAATGACAGTTTCTGGATTATCTTTCCCATCTACCCTACATATTCTACCCACCCCCTTTTAAATATGTATGTAACTACATATGCACAATATACACACTGCACACATAGTCTGTGTCTGAGGCTTTCATTCGATTTGGACACCTGGGGTTGGGCGGAGGTGTTTGAATACTACACAGTGCTCTGCCTGCAGTGGTGCTGGGATGGCCAGTACTGCAAAGAGGATGCCGGAAAACTTTCCTAAGAGATGCACTCAGATAAACAGTATTTCCATGCACAAAAAAGTTAACAATTACCATACTGTGGGTCAAAACATTCTACAAAGTGAACTTGCTTTGAGATATTTTGCCCCTGTGAGGAAATGTTTTCCTCACAGCATAGCATAGTCTCCTCATAGCATAGTTCCTTTTTATCTTATACAAAGAAGAAATAAGTATTGAAATGGAAGAAGCTTAATTTTGCTAATATCTAGGGATAATAATACTAAAGATAATCATAATAACTTATTCATATTTTGCCCTGGCTGGTGTGGCTCAGTGGATTGAGTGGCAGCCTGTAAACTAAAATAACTTGTTCATATTTTCATTAGGATAACTTTTAACATGGATGGAACTTTATACCTAACATTCCCAGAGTCTCTTCATTACCTGCTCCTGCTCCAAGACCACCAAAGTGATTGTCAGAAAACAACAGAGTAATTTCCCCCATGGACAGCTCTCAAAGTTTCCCCATTGCCTACAGAAAGAAAAAAAAGAAGCCAAGCTCTTTGGCATGACACATACCTACGTAGTCCACTCCAGCCTAAGTCGTACCTCCTCTTTCCACTGTAACTGAAATAAATTCTGTTCTTTCTCTCTTAACCTTGAGCACACTGTTCTGTATTCCTAGGATTGCCTTTCTCCTTTATCTGTCCTCTGAACTTTCATCCTTCAGGAGTCTGTTCAAATATCACTTGTTTTCTGATCATTTCTCATTTCCCAATTATGTTAATTATTCTCCCTCCCATGTCTCTGTTTTATAACTCAGTGTATGTACCTCATGATGCAATTAATGATTTGTTTGCCTGTCTCAGCCACTACATTACAATAGTAATAAACAGGAGTATGGTGTTTGCTACCAGTAGAACCTAACACAGAATATTGCAGGTATTATCAAAGCATTATTGTGCCACAAAATGAAAAAAAAAAACCTGTCAGGATTTTCATGAAGATTAAAATCATATGAGTAGGAGATCTAGCAGCCTAGAAGGTAGTACCTACCATTAAAAATATTAGTAGTATATGTTTGTTAGATGAATGCTTGAATCTCACTTTATCAAATTATACTCACATGAGCAGGCAGAAAGTTCACTTGTTCACATTTGTGCTAAGCTGACCTGGTTAGAGAAGGCAGCTTGGAAGCAGAGCCTGGGAACGGGTTCTGGAATGTTCGGGCCTCAATTCTGACTCACTTCACCCCTCTAAGGCTCAGCTTCCTGGGCTCTACAATTAGCCTTAAGCATTAGTCACCAACCCACCCCACAAGGCAAGCAGATCCAGAAGAGCCAGTTGATAACATTCCTGGAGTTCTCTCGGGAGCATCGAGAACTTACTATGAGACAAGGGCAGTGGTGAACACAAAAATAAATCAGCATTTTTCTGGCTCTCAAAGAACCTATCATTTCATGCAGGCGGTGGACACATACATGAGGGACAGTAACACAAGGTAGATTTGGTGAATGTTATAAGATAGATATTAAGCAAAATACTTCACAAGGGAGGCAGAAAGAAATTTTATCTGAGGATAGGAGGTAGGGGCTCAGGTATATTCTGGGCCCTGTGTGGTACATGAGTTATCTCATTTAGTCCTTATAACTTGGTGAAGTAACAAGTATTAGTCAGTCTTAGAGATGAATACACAACACAGAGAGACTGAATAACTTGCCTAAATCCCACTGATAGTACGCAAGCCTTCAAATGTGGGCTTTTCCAGTGTTGATACCAGTGCTATGACAGATACCAACCTCATCCCCAAGCAGACTGGGGTGCCTCATGGACATAGTAGGACCACAGTTGGATGGACTGAGTGTCCCAAGTAGAAGGGACATGTAGACAAAGATTCAGAAGGTGAAATTTAAAGAAAGAGATAGTGTGAGAGAGAGAGAGTGACCAGGGGGAGTAGCAGGAGGAAATCATGCATTGTAAAGGCTGGTAGACTAGTAGACTAGGGCCAGGTCAGGAAGAGCTTCGAGTTTCAGACCTAAGACAATTTTTTTAAATAATGATAATGACACACTAATAATAATAATACTTTGTGGTCATTGGGGTGCCTTTATTATTGACAACTTAAAGGTATTTTAAATCTATGATGTCAAATTCCTGCTGCCATTTACTCCATTTTATGGATTGGGAAACAGACAATAAGCATTTTAGTAACTTCTGCAAAGTAATGGGACAAGAGGCACCTAGTCCCTGGCAATCTAAAATACTATATACAAAACTTAGTAACATATGAACCCTGAGCCTCAGTTTTCTCATCTGTAAAATGGAGATGATGACATCTCAGAGTTGTCTTGAAGAGCTTTTCTGACTTTACAAGGTAGCACAGAGTAGGGTGTACAGATAGGGAGATAAGCAAATATTTCCTGTAAACCTGGAAATGTCATTAGAGTCCTCTGGAATAGGGTTCTAATGTTCAGAGAGACTTATCTGGAAGACATAAATCTGCAACTCAATGAGGCTGTGTGGTGGGTGCCCAGGAGAGGAAACCGCCACCTTTGCACATCTGAACCACTAACAATGACTTTTGTTGCTGAATGTGCTACTTTGCTCTTACTAGTAAAATCTTGTCAAACAGGAAACAGGTTTTTAAGGCAACGGGGTCCCTGTGAGTTCAAACTTCTGTTTTCAAATGTTCTTACAAGATGCACAATTGGCACAGACTTACAGGAAATATTTAATTGGAATCGGAAGCCGCTGGCTCCACAGGCCTTGTTTTATACTGTCTGCAGGCTCCTGCTGAAATGACTTCAGTATGCAAGCACCACTCACTCATTTTTGTATTTGCCAATGAGGGATGAAACCAAAACAGACTCCAAGGGTGCTTCAGAGGCACATGTGCCATCTCCACGGGGTTAGGAAAAGAAAGGGGAAGAAAAAGCATCATGTGAGAAGTGCTCTTAGAAAAGAGAAGGGCTGAGACTAAACTCTGAGTGACATATTTATGAGCTCGGTATCGGTTGCTTATGCTGATAAGCATTGGTCATTCAAGGAAGGAAAAGTCACCTTTGTGTATATAAAATATACAAGATTCATGGTCTGAAAGGACTGAACAGGAAAGCATTAGGTAAATAGAGGATATCCCTTAAAGTATAATGTGAAAATTATACTTCAAGGAGGGAAGAAAGGAGGTGTTTCTTTCTGAGTCAAATGTTGAAAAAACTAATGAGTCGTTAATTTGAAATCAAGGTTAACTGGCTTTCACCCTTCATGGTCTAATTCTGAGAACGTAGGAAAAAGAAATTCCTCTTTCTAAGAAAGGTCTTTCAGGCCCTCTTTTGTGTGTGCCCTGCCTGGCCTCAGTGAGACAGGACAGGTTTTAGAGTCAGCTGGATGGAGTTTGGTCTCCCAGATCCGCCTCTCACTGGCTCGATGAGATTGGATGAATTACCTGATTCTCCAAGTCCCCATTTCTTTATTTGCAAACTCTAGATAATGAGAGCACTTGTCTCCTTAGACAGTGAGGATTAGATGACAAAATGTACTTCAGTTGCCTGCCACCGAGCCTAGCATTCTGTAAAGATGAACTATTGTTATCATTATACCATAGACTAGTGGTCTTCCCAGAATTTTTCAATCTTAGGACACCCCAGAGATTTGCAATTATTCCAACTAAGTGTCAAGAAACTCCCCCAATGCTCTCAAAGAAATAGATTTAATTTTAAAATCCCTGTCACAGTCTAGAGCACTTTGGTAGTTGAGGATGGGGGTGGGGAAAGAAGAAGATTTCCTGGAAATTCTAGCATGATTGTTTCTCAATCCTCAAACTACCTTGATCCATGGAAATGAGTCCCTTCCTTCCCCTACCCCATGCTTTGGTTTTAAGAGTATTCATCTTCAGTTTTTTAATGGCTTTTTGATTAGGCCTTCCAAAGTAGATAAAGATCCTTCTGCCCACTCTAGCTACCCCTAAACCTTCCCCCATGCTGTATTCCCCACTTCCTCTAGGAACCTGCAAGATTCTGGTCTGATAATTGTATCTCCACTAACAATCAGGCTTTGCATATCTCAGAACCTACCCACCCCCTCAGAATATCCACCTCTACAATCCATTAACTGAGCGGTCCTTATTCAAGCACTACATAGGTTTCTGCTGTCATGATGGTTTGTGACAAATGTCCTTCCCTTAGGCTGGGTTAGACAAGATATTCTCAAAAAGAAAAAAGACAGGAAAAGGGTCTTATCTCTGTAGAATTTTCTATCACACAGGGTAACCTCCTGTGGATTTACATTCACCACATGTACTCCTGGAAGCTCCCTTTCAGTGTCTCCTGCTTGTCGGGGAACTGATTGCAGGGAGTAAAAGTTATTCACAGCAGCCCATTTTTCAGATCTGTTATAAATCGCCTTGTCCTTCCTCATGCCTCTCTGCGATCTCTTCCACAGTAAAATACATTCTAGTTTAAGTCTCTGCCTCATAACTCCTCTCATGGAACTCACCCAAAATGAAAACTTTAGAGGCATCCTAATACCTCTCTTTATCTTATATCCCACAGTCCATTAGCAAACACTAATTTGCCTTCATTCATTTTCAGACCCATCCCGTTATTACCCAGGTTCAAGCCACCATTATCTCTTACTGGTTTACTGCAGGAATCTCCTAACTGGGCTCCCCACTTCCACCCTGCCCCTCATGACACAGCAGCCAGAGGGATGCTATTAACTGAAGTCAGAGCATGCCACTTCTCTGCTCAAACCCCTCCAAGGGCTCCCTACCTCGTGCTGAGTAAAAGATTACGTCCCTATATGGCCCACAAGGCCCGACCCTACCCAGCCTCTTTGTGCCTCTCTCATCTCACCTTCTGTTTCCTGTCCCCCCTTGCTCAGTACGCTGCAGCCACGCTAGTCTCCTTTTGGTTCCTCAAACGCGCTAAGCATGGCCCCACCTCAGGGCCTTTGCACACTCCATTTGCCTGGATGGTTCTTACTCCAGATAGACAGATGATTCACACCCTCAACTCCTTTAGGTCTTTCTTGAAATCTTACCTGACTGCGCTATTTAAAATTACAACCCCTGTTCTCATATCTTATATATTCATTTCTTGATTTATTTTTGTTCATATCATATGTCACCATTTAACTAATATAGATTTGATCATTTATTTTGTTGATTTTATATCTCATCTTACTGGATCTCACTAGAATGTAGGTCCTGTATCTCCAGGACCTAGAACAAGGCCTGGTACCCAGTAGATGCTCTGGTCATATTTGAGCTCAAAACATGAATGAATAAGATGAATGCCTGTCATTCAATGCCCCGGTCCTGTGTGGGATTAACATAGTCATTCTAGTAAGATGGGAATCAGACAGAACTGATATTGAATTCTATTGTCTACCATTCACAAACTGTATGATCTTGAGCAAGACACCTAACCTCAAAACTTTGGATTCTCATCAGTAAAATGGGGATAAAACAGCACCCACCTCACGGGCTTGTGTGGCTAACCAACTTGTAGAAAGTGTCCTGTGCAGTACTTCCGCGAGTGCTAGATATGCTTGTTGTTATTATTCTTTTCAGATGTCCCACACACCCAAAGTAAAACTCTGTAGTAAGAAAAAGAACAGAGAATCCTTTTTCTAACTAATTACCAAGTAAAACAAATAGCTACAACTGTTGGATAGCAGCCTACTGGATTTCTCGTTAGAAATTGCTGCATTCTCATTATTACCAAGCACGCCATCAATAACTTCCTCAGAGAAGCAAAAAAGGGGCCAGGCAGAAATTCAAAATACATTTTCCAACCACTGCGGATTACAAAATAGACTCCCTGCATTAATCAAGTGTTTTCTTCTTCCAGTGGGGTAATCTCAAGGGCATGACACAAGAAAAACACAGAGCCATGCTCCATTGAATTTATGAAAGGATGTTGTTTATTTTTATCACATTTATTAGACTTGAAAGATATCCTTTGGTTCTCAAATCAACATCAGCACGCATACTTGTTTCTGGGTTGCTGAGTGCTTTAACAAATAATGGAAGGCTGATCCTCTCACCTCTTGCAGGCTAGTCACATACCACAGGGTGAGGGTTTAGGGTGGTTAGGGTGATGGTGCACTGTACTGATATGCTGGGCGTTGAAAAAGCTTTTTCTGGTGGCTTAAGGCAACCTGAAATTCTGTGAGATTCAGAAAATGGGAGTAGGGAATGGTTCTACCTGCCAGGAGAAGCAATCGACTCCGTTAAGCTGTCTTGAGCCCTATTTAGACTTCTCATGAGTGGTAACGACACTATCCAAAGTTCAGGGAAGTTTGGTGCTCTGCTATTGTCTGTGCTAGCAGCGGCCAAGACGTACCTCTCCAGCACCGCTATCATCCCTTCTGGAGAAGTCTGATGAATGCAGAGATCACAGCCAGGGCATGAAGGGGGTCATGCACGCATTCCTTTCCATCACTGAGATTCCATCTGGGGTGCTTACACACTTACACTCCATGTCTGAGCTGAGAAGGGGATTGGGCAGTTGGTAGGCAGTGAAGATTTCTCCATCTCACATCCTTCACTAACCTCTTCATAGCAAAAGTATTAAAATTACTTAAACTCCAAATAAAAGTAAAACTGGAATCTCAAATATGTTTACCTTGTTAGGTTTTTTGGGGATACAATTTGGTAGAATTTGTAATGAGAGAGTCTCAAGGAAAAATACCCTAAGTTTCAAAATATTCTCCAAATCCTAAGCAACAGACACAGTGTTATTAATGTACTGAGGGCTGAAGGAAGCAGCCCTGCGTACTTGGGGATTTCTGTGTCTTGTTGCTCAAAGAATTTCTGCTGTTAGCTGGGTAATTCTGTAAGCTCCCTCCCCCTATCCCACCACCATTTCTAGTAAATGACCTTCTCAAAAGATTTAGTCTAGGACCAGACCAGTATTCCTCTGCCTCTATCCCTGCTGGTATTATCAAATCACCCCATCCTATTGCTCATCTCAAAATCTCTGAACAGTCACACCACAGAAGCCTGTGATCGGGTCCCCCAGAGAAGCCACTGCCCCCAACACAGTATTGATTAGTGAGTCTTCCCAAAGATAGCCAGTCTGTTCTCAGAAAGGGTCCCTCTATCATGGGAGAAGGACCAGCTTTCTAGTCTGAAACTTGATGGCCACCAAGCCTTCAGAGTTAGGCCATAACAAGGTGATGACTGGCATCTGGAAAAGATAGTCTTAGTCATTTACTTCCAAAGAAAAAGCCAGGTCTTTGCATTTCACTTGAAAGAAAAGGTCACCCTGAAGAAACAGGACACTGAAAAAGAGATGGTCCTCACTCATGCCTGGGAAGGCTCTCATCCTGAGTGAGACACTTCATGATTAAAACAACTTTTAAGACTAATAAAAAGAGGCTTGAAACTTCCTGACCATGGTAAGAAGGCGATGACTTGGGGAACTATGTCAGGCTGGGTTTCTGTTTCTCCGTTTGTTTGCTAATGCTCTTGCAGCCTATGTCATTTTAGGGATGAGCCCCGTGCACTGCAAAGCACAGTAGACTCATTCCACACACTGGTAGCTCTGCCCTAGGAAGGTTGCTCCATCAGCCCCTGCCTCAGTGTCCTCATCTATAAAATGGAGACGTGGAGATCGTGACCTTTCCAACCCCGATTCCCCCCCAAGTTTTGTGATTCTGCGAAAGCAGTTACTTCCCCCTTTTTGCTTTCCATCCTAGAGAGAAGTCATCAAGTCATTTAATCATACTCTTGTCCTTTTTTTTTCAACTACCAGATTCTTTCCCTGGAACTAAACGTGAGGAGTAGCTGTGAGTCAGAAGCAAAAGAACAAAGGACACCCTCCTCCAGAGAGGAAATACTGAGAGGATTATCCTTTTTCAAAGGGCAATAATGAAATATTTTCCTTCCCCTGGACAGACAATTTTATCAGGGATCACTGAAGGGGAAACAAGATGCTATTGTCTTCATTTAATTAGCATAATACCTCCCCTCCTCCAAATGATCCTTCAGATGCTGCTAAATACTTTCTACAATATTTGAAGGTGAAATCTCTTTTGGCTTGGCACCTTTGATCTCATCCAGGCCCCTCATGGGGCCCAGTCAGTAGACAGTCCTTGCCTTTGCCCAGTATGTGACTCCTTCCCTGAGCTGATAGATGCAGGTTCTCCAGGTTCTGGAAAACTCTCTGACCCTGTTATCTTTAACCCTTCCCTCCACAGAGTGTGGACACTAGACTGGTCAACCAGTGGTCAGTTCCTATGAAAGTCACAGAATTCCAAAACTAGAGTCCTTTCTGGATCTTTGCTGAGACTTCAGAGCTGTAGTACGGGGGGTGCAGAGAGGGGTGGCAGCGGGGGGATGGGGACCCACAGGAGGAGAATTCTGCATGAAAATCCTGACCATTTTTTTCCTTGGAGTGGAAGAAAGAAAAGAGTTGAGCAGTCAGTAAAGAGTTCTGCTGTCCAGAACTTGCATGGCCTGATTGATCTTCCTCTGTAGTCCCTCTTCCTTAATGTTCTTGCCAGACACTGGCCAGCTGTCTCCTCAGACAATAAAGTCAGGTTGGCTATACCAGGGCGGGGCAGAGTGGGTGGCCGCTGTTTTTACTCCCCCACCTTCTGGCTAAGAGAATGTGAAGGTGAGCTTTCAGGCATCATGGCTACCGGCCTCTTCCTCTGCAAGCCTCACTTCCAGAGGGACTGGAGAACAGAGAAACTCCAACGGGGGTCAGGTAGTGTTTTGGAAGATGTAATCTTACCACAAAAACAATGGGAAGTCTAAATATCATGCAGACAGATAGCAGAAGATATTTGCATACAGAGCCACACTTTGTTCTTGGACCAATTCTAAGCTTTCTCGATAACTGAAGCCATGACTAATGTACCTCCTACCCCATCCACCCCACACTCATGCATGTTACTGAAGAAAACTCTTAGATCTCAGGTTAGAACTTCAACCCAACGACACGTTAATAAATTCCTAAAGGTCAAATAAAACTTACTCATGAGGTCACCGTTCATTCCCACCATAATACCTCTTCCCCACCCATCCCACCCCATCCCATTTCAAAACCAAAAAAAAAAAAAGAGGATTGAAATATCTATTCTTTTTTTTAATCAGGACATTTCTGCTCAAGAGCTTCTCTAACCCAACTTGTTATGACTGCGCTTAAGTACATGCATTTCAACAGCCCCACTCCCGGTATGCCGTGAAACCGACAAGACCAGGTCTCTGGATCAGACTGTTAAACCCGGCATGAATTACCCCAGACAGATAGTAGGCTTAAATGTCAAGGAACAAGAGGTATTTTCTTCTTGTGGTGTTTGGTTTTTTTGGAAGTCTGGAAAACTCAGAAAGACTTAGTCATAAATATCTATAGAAGCAGGGGAATTTCTAATATTTTCTTCCACTTTTTCAATTGAAGAGCACCTTCACTAAAAAGAGCTTCGCTTTAGTTCTTTTACAGAACTAAACTTCACATAAGATATCTAAGGATACTTCCGTATAAAAAATATTTTTTTAATTTTTTTTAAAGATTTTATTTATTTACTTTTAGAGAGAGGAGGAGGGAGGGAAAAGAGAGGGAGAGACACATCAATGTGTGGTTGTCTCTCATGTGCCCCCGACTGGGGACCTGGCATGCAATCCAGGCATGTGCCCTGACTGGGAATTGAACTGGCAACCCATTGGTTCAGGGGAAGGCATTCAGTCCACTGAGCCACACCAGCCAGGGCCAAAACAATTTTTTTTTTTTAATTTTAAACTAATTCAAGAAAAGAAGCCTGTTTTCCCCATTTGGCTGGAAGAATATGACAAACCTTCATCTTAAAAGTTTAATTCTGGAACATAAGATTACATCATAAGCTGCTCAAGATAAAACTAGTAGCACCTACCTATGTATCAACCTGCTGTGATGCAAGTATTTTGATCCGAAGGGAATTTTTCAAAAGCTCTACTGAGTCAAAGAAAGGTTGCATAGGGTCATGCCTATCAAAGCTCTCAGGCTTCTGATTGGAAATGAATCCTTTCCTTTGAAGCCTTTTCCAGTCTGTGTGAGCAGCTCAGAGGGTAGAGTGACAGTCACCTCCTTATATAAAGACCCTGCGGCTAAGGGTGTCTCAAGCCTAAAGTGGACCCCACCTTCCACCACAGTGAGGTGTAGAGGTCTTAGTTGTAAAATATGGGCTTGGCTTTCCAGTTATAAGATAAATAAGTCCTAGGGAGGTAACATGTGGCACAGTAACTATAGTTAATAATACTGTACTGTATATTTGAAAGTTGCTAAGAGCAGAGATCTTAAAAGTTCTCATCACAAGGAAAAAAATGTGTAACTGTGGTGGTAACGGATATTAACTAAACTTACTGTGATAGTCCTTCTGCAATAAACACATACATAAAATCATTATGTTGTACACCCAAAATGAATACAATATCACATGTCATTTACATCTCAATTAAAAATATATGTATATGGGCTTGGAGCTTCACTTCACTTCATGAGAATCATGTTGCCCATCAAGCCTTTCCCTGCCAGCAAGCCAAGGCTGGAGAAGGACAGGAAAGTGTGGAGATGTATTAATATCCCCTCTCAACCTGACCCCACTGAGGAAAGGGTTCACAGCCACCCCACACATAGCTTCAAGATGAAGGAGAGAAGGGAGGGTTCGTGCCCTGGTTCTCAGTTTTGAGTAAACCGATCTGATTTTCTTCTCTAATACTTTTTACATTTAACATCTCACAGCTGGTCCTGTGCAGGCCTTCCTCACCTTAGACCATGAATGAACCCATCAGTAAACTTCTGTTCTGCCCAGAGGGTCAGGCAGTGACCCTTCTGACTAGGGGGTTGGGTTCTTCTCTGGCAACAGCCCTGCTACATGAGAAGAAAAAGAGAGGATAGAAGGGCAGAAGTGACAAGTTTACCTTCCAAACCACAAGACAAAGTTTATAGGTCTTTCTGTATTTCAGTGCATTATTGAAATTTCATTTCACAGCCCTGCTCATAAAACTTTGTTAAATATTGAAAAAGAAGCACAATGATTATGAGACCACCTCTGGCGAAGTGGGGTCAGGGAACCGGGGGCAGGGAGATGAGATGAGGAGCAACGGGTTAGGCTAGAGATGGGGGACGTTTAGGGAAGCCTCTTCTGCTGTAACTGTGAGCCCTGGTCGGTGAAGACGAGACCACTGCGCAATCTGAGTTCTGGAAACCAGGTGATGGAGTGTGCTCTGAGAACAGACTGAGACCGGAAAATAAATACATAGCACAGCTATTGGATCTGAGAGCAAAATACTACCATAGAACAGAAACTGTACTATTACCTGATAATGAAACAGTAAACAATGATGAAGTTCCCACGGCCACATAACTGCTGGTTCCCACTTGGAACCATGCTGTCCACTCCCAGAGTGGCCTAGAACAATCTGCTACTGTTGCTGAGCAAATGAACAACCCACCACTTCCAGGCAACTGGTTATCTGCTATCTCCCAGAAATGAGGATGCCCTTGATTATTTTCCAAGGTTCTGGCTCATTCAGATGTATGCATTTTTATATTGCCACTTACTTTTCTACCCCCCAAAACATGTTTCATACATACAAAGTAGTATTACTTACAAATTTCACTAAAGAAAAGATTTGAAACATCAGATTTTTATTTTCTTTCCTCTGACCCAGGACACTTTTCCATGATGACAGTTGTGATCTGTCTGCTCTTCTTTTTTCAGGAGCTTTGGCCTTTCTGCTGCCCTTCAGGGCACAGTCACAACAACTTGGTTCTCCTTTTGCTTTTTCTTATACCAAGAGTGGATTAGTTCTCCTTTTGTAGACATCTAGAACTACCACTGACCTCTTTTGTCATGCGGTTAACGCTCTTATTTCCTCAAACTACCTTTTAGGTTTTTGTTGCTTTTCAAATACTTCTTCAGTCACAGAAAATTGACTTACTAATTCTAGACACACTGTTTCTGATATTTGTGTGTTGTTTACCAAAAAAAAAAAAAAAGTGGAGCTGGGGTGGGTTGTGAGAGAAGTTTTAATACCTGAGCATAGATTGGAATTGGGGGTTTTAACGTCTTGTTTCCAAACATGTGTTCTCAAGGGAGTTAACAGTAAATTGTCAAACACTTTTGATGCTACTCTTAGTTAGCAAGTTCCATAATTAAACAATTTGTATCAGAAGAGCTTATACCCAACATTCGTTACTTTAACTGCAGTTTGGTTATTTAACGCAAGGCAATGGCTCTGGTCTACAAGCCAGAGCAGCGATTTTCAACCAGTGTGCCACGAGAATTTTTAAAACACCCAATATCTGCCTCTTTAGTCAAGGGCACTGACCTCTATTACCTTAGACTGCCAAATAAAAAAATGACAACAGCCAACACAATAATAGCAATCTGGTGTGAGTGAATCAAAATTATACATTTTGTTTGTCAGATTGGCAAAAACATTTTTTTTTTGTATGCTGCAGAATTTTAGTAACTTATGTGTGCCATGAGATGAAAAAGGTTGAAAATCATTGCACCAGAGTGATGGAGGAGAAGCAGGAGGCTGAGTCAGCCACCCTCCACCCTCACCCCATCTCAATTCACTGTGTCACTATGGGTAATACATTTAGCTTCCTGAGTCTCAATCTCTTCATGCAAAAGAAACTGTCTTTCCACCTACCCGCCGCTCAGGACCATTGCAAAAGTAATAGAAGAGCACTTGCAAAGCAGCTTAGAAGAAAGAAATGGGAACCATTAACTCATTCATTCAATCAGCATTTCCTGTGGACCCAAGCCTGGCACAGGGATGAGGAGATGGGGGTGGGGGGAACGGGTACAGGGCGGGGGTGGTGCAGGCTGGAGCCTTAGACTGATTTGCTGTCATCAAATGGGCCTCCATCAGGTCTAAGAAATGCACAGGAACAGTTACAGGAGAAAAGAGAGGTGGCCATCTCAAGTGGCCCTAGCTATGAAAGTAGGAGTTCGGCGTGGGCGCAATCATTCTGCTTTTGAACCTTCTGAAATATTGTCCTTATAAGTGTGCTTACCATTGTCAAATGATTATCAGATAAAAAATCATCATCATCCATTTTACATGGGGGTAATTTGGGCACTGTGGCCTGAGAGATGACCATTCTGATCTGTTGTGGGTCCAGCCACCCTTGTAAGTCAACTGAATGTATAACAATTCATGTGGAATCATCCATCAGTTCCTTTTTACAGGTATCGTATGAAATGAAATGTCAAAATATTTGGCTTAGAGAAGTGTTTCATTGTGAGAAAACACTGTAAGAGATCATTTAAAGTTGTAATAGAGACTCATAGAAAAACTGTTTCACATTACCATGTGATGCTTCACTTGGCTATGGTAAATGATGATGGGAAAAAAAAGAAAAATAATTGCAAAAATTATTAAAAATAAAAAATAAACTCTTTAATCAAATCAACTAGTGAATTCAAAAGTAAATTTAATCCATTAAGAAGTCTGGTATGTGTTAGGCTATTCGTCATATGCACCCATAAAGCCTTTTATATCTACACAGAACTTAAGTAAAACATCAACATGAGTTTTTCACTGGGGAACCCAGCTCTCTGCCCCCATGACAGGTTTCTCCTGGCTAATGTGAAGGAATGTCCAACACCTCTTACCTGCCACATCTGGCATTGAACGTAGCCATATGGAAAGCTAAGGGTCACTTCAGTTTAGTCAGGTCAGGAGGTCCCTGATCCCCAAGACCAAGGCAAGATAAGAAGGGCTTTAAAAACATCTAACATTTATTCTCATTTTGTCTATCTACATCACTGCATCCCCCAATAGACTCTCTCTTTAAAGGTAGATACTTCATTCTTTCATTCATTTGTTCATTCATTTACATTTACCCTTAGTTTTGAGCTCTGCCCCAGGCATTTGGTAGCTACTCAAAAACTGTTGAACTGAGCTGAGGTCCAAGTCCTGTGAAGTACAGGGTCACATGGTCCCCGCAGACTTCCACATGTCCCTGGAGGAGCAGGAGGAAGCCTTGGTGTTCTCTACATTGGAGGTGAGATTTGTCCTCCCATCTCCATTCCGTAACTGATGTTATAAGGGAGGTGCTTTTACTCATCTACAGAAACTTAACTCCAAGACATCATATGTCCCCTCCTTCAACACCCCAGCTTTTCTAATCACAAGGATTAGGCTGAGCTACTGGGGAAAAGTCTCCTGGTTCTGTGCGGCCCGTCTCCTTGGTTCTCCAACTCCTAGTAACCTCTCTGAATGAATGATAGATGGTGGGGCCTAAAGTTCTTCCTCCTCTTTTGTTCTGGAGTAAGGTCCAAGGGGCACAGCAAGAAGCCCCATAACCTAAAGTCCCAGTGCTTAGAAGGATCCCATACTTCGCTCAACATTCTGCTGTCACTATCTTGAAATTCTTTTCTAAAAAATATTTTTTAAATTTATTTTTAGAGAGAGGGGAAAGGAAGGAGAAAGAGAAGGAAAGAAATATTGATATGCAAGAGAAACATCAATCAGTTGCCTCTTGCATGACCCCAGCTGGGGAGGTGGCCCGAAACCTAGACATGCGCCCTGACTGGGAATTGAACCAGCAAACTTTCAGTCCACAGGCCAGAGCTCAATCCACTGAGCCACGCCAGCCAGGGCTGTCTTGAAATTCTTAATTTTTGAATAAGAAACCCTGCATTTTCATTTTGCACTGGTTACTGTGAATTATGTAGCCAGCTCTGCTTCTCAGACACAGGGCATTAAAATGAGAAAATGGAAGAACAAAATCAAAGTGTGCTTATCAAACAATGTCTTTGAAAAGAAAAGAGGCCACAAGTTAACTTTCACCATTGGCCAGCTTTAAACAGGAAATACTTATAAACACATACAGTTTCTCCTTCTTGGAGGACTGTGGTGAGCTCAGAGAACACATTCTTTGCTGCTTGTAACACTTTCTGAGTTTGACTCAGGAGTTTCTTGGCAGTAAACATAAAGAAATTTAAAATTCTAAAGTGGTGGTGGGAGGGTAGTAGGATTAAGGGAAAAAGTATTTTACCTTAAATTTAAAAAATGTAGCCTTAATTTCAGAAGAAACAGACATTTCAGAGGAAGAATCCTAGGCTTCAAGGAGAACATGAATGTAAGGTAATGAAAAATGTACTGCAGGGTTAACCTAAACTGATGGACACTTCCTGTTATATTTTATCCTCACAGTTCCAAAAAAGAAAAGATGGTTATAGAGATGAAGATCCAGGAAAACTCAGCTAGTTATATCTTTGATGATTATCAAAGGAGTCTTCAAGTATAACAAGAAAAAATTATTTGAAACTTCTGGAGGGACCTTGTAAGACATATGTCTGTGCGTAGTTTTCCAGGCTAAATTTCTAAGCTACAGAAAAGAAAACACCACAGCCTTCAATATCAAGCAAAGGGAGGTGGGGATTACTGGGGGTCTCAGTGTAGAAATTCTTTTTAGTCAGCTCATCCTTTACACCTGTCCCCATGGAGCACCTGTCATCAAAATTGCCATAGAATCTTTCACCACCTTCTACAATGAATTTTGCAGTATTCACTCATCTTTTGAAAAAGTTTTTCTTTTATTATTTTAATTAAATCAATTTTACAAAGTGAGGAAAATAAAATGAGACAATTTTAACGAGGGAGGAACTATTGATAAAGAAAGCCAACCTGACCTCCTCACTTGTGCCTGTGGTGGACAGTGTTGGCTCTCTATCCTACATCCATCCCCTTTTAAGTCTCTCTGACTAACCACTGATTTTATTTAGTTACGTGTTGCTCCTTCTTTTTTAAAAAATCATTGTTTATTGTTTTTCCATTTCAATTGTCTCAATTTCTTTTTAAAAAGTTTTAAAAATTTTTACTTTAAAATGGTTGTAGACTTATAAAAACATCACAAAAGTCATACAGAGAGTTCCCATACACTCCTCGTCCAGGTCCTTGTTGTTAACATCTTTGGTCATGGAGGATCGCTGGGGGAAAGGGGGCCAGGAGCGGAGTTTAGCTCTAGGTCTTGGCAGGAGAAATATCTATGTGAATTATTTGGAATTCTTCTACAGGAAAGCTTTGTTTCTTCTCCCCTCATTTATTAATATTAATATGGACTCTTAGATATTTATACTATATTTTGGGTTATAACACAGTACTACATTATTTTGTTGCTCAAATTTTTCCAGCAAAAATTGCTGGCCATTGGGAGTTCTTTCAGATTTCTCTTGGGTCCCTTTGACATTCCCCATCCTTTTGTTTTGTTTTCTTTTGTTTTACTACTTTCTTACTTTCTAGCACTACAAGATGCTTCAGGCTTACCTTGTATTTCCCTGCCCAGCCTTAGCATCCGCCTTTTCTCCAAGGAGCTCTTGCTCCTTTTACTAGAAAACGGTATTAGAAACCAAGCTCTGCATGCTAGGTTCACCTATGATTTTGTTCCTGTTTAGGCACCAACCTACTCTCAATAACTACTCTGCTTTAAAAAATCTCTGTAGTTCTGACCATCTGCAGAACCAAAGCCCAGACTCTGTAGCCCTATATCAGGTCTCTCAATTAGTTCCCAATCCAGCTTCCCCAGGTCTTACCTCAGCCAGATACCTTATATTCGCAGGGTTTTAAACTCCTCTTACCCTCTCCCACCTCCCCAAGTTGGCTTATTCAATTCTTGCCACATGGTCCTTCCTTTTTCTACAGTCTCATAATGCCAAAATCTCCCCTCCCTCTACTCCCCTCCCGCCCCCCACAAAAACCCCGCTTACGACAATTTCTCTTCCTCCCCTAGGCTTTGGAGTCTCCCCAACTGGAAATGACTTCTTCCTTTAAAATCAGAGATACCAGCTTTACATGTGAAAAACATGAGCAATCTATAAAATATTTTAATATCTCCGGCTTCATTTAATTCTCTGACAACCTATTTTGGAAGTGAAAAATTAAAGCCCAAGATGATAAAGTGACTTTGCCAAAGTGACAGCTAATAAGAGGCCAAACAAGATTAGAACTCAAATCTTTTGATTCCATATCTGATGCACTTACTGTACATTGCATTGTCTTTATTTTGGACATCTGTGATCTCTCTTACTTAATCACAACCTTCATAAGGATCAGGCCTATTCCACATTTTTTTTATGACTCCCAGCACCTAAAATCATGTTTGCATATAATAGAGACTTGATCATTATTGACTAATTTAGGAACAAATGAAATCTCTCTAAAAATTTAAAGGGCATATCAATTCACTTTTCCACAAGGAACGTTATGAGCCTGATTTCTTTCTTACCTGCATCATCACCATCTCCAACATTGCATTTTCTGGTTTTTACTTTGCTTTTTCTTTGCCAATTTTACCAGCAAAAACAAAATTGTATTGTTGTCTTAATTTGTGCCTCTTGATTACCAATGACTTTGAACACCTTTTGTGTCTTTACTGATAGTAGAAAATTCTATTTCATTTCCCTGTCCATTTTTCCATTAAGACAACAGTGATTTTCATAATAATATATGAGAGTTCTTGCACTTCTTACATTACAAACATGTGTTGTTTGGGGGGGCAAACTTTGTCTTCTTTGTAAAAGGTCGACACCTCTTAATTATATTTATATATTTAGAGGTACTAAGTTCTAAATTCATGGGAAGAATATTGGTCACAGTATAATTATAAGAGAAAAACTGAAAACAGTATAAACATCTAATGATAAGGAGTAACCAAACAACATGC
>VMDR010012307.1:0-26815 GCA_007922815.1 Macrotus californicus | reverse complement strand
ATAAGCAGCCTTCAGACTCAGTGATATTATTCCTAATAAAACCATTAACCTTTTTTTAATCTCATCTATACTTTATGCCTATTAACACATAGAAACAACAGCAGTAATCAGAATAATAAACTTTGTGTGCCTTTTTTCTGGAATGTACTCACACAGAGTGAGTGTTCGTTGTGATATATGTGCTTTCGGTACAGATGAATTTGGGAAAATTTACTGTTCAGCATCAGAAGTCTCTGTAACGCTCATGTTTTATTTGTAGTTCCCTGTAGTCTGCTGTGTGGATGCTCAGATATTTGCTAAATGATGGATATTTGTGTGAGACATCGGGGTGGGGTTACGGAATCACATTTTTATGAAGAAATTGCATAAGAAGAAAAAAAGGATAAACGAGATATCAACATAACACCCCACAAAGTGTTTCTGATCTATGAAAGTGCCACAAGGATGCTGGACGCAGTCTTTGTTTTTCTTTTTCAGACCGAGAAAGCAGATAGAAGACAAAGCTTTGCGTCTTTAGCTTTGCGTAAGCGCTACAGCTACTTGAATGAGCCTGGAATGAGTGAGTTTTCTGACACGTTTACTAATCTATGTCGATTTTTATGAGAAGAGACATTTTTTCTATACAATCTGAATTTTAGGGTCATTTGAAAACCCCATGGCAAAAGAAACATTGCTTGCAAGAAAACTTTATCGTGAAATCCAAGTAATATATTGTACATAGTTGAAGATAAGAGGCACAAACACCCCTAGATCACAGCTTCAAACCAGTTTTTTAAAAGCCGTTAACCACTTTTTTTCTGCTTAGAATCATCCTATTACTTGTCTTTAAAAACTGTGATTGTTAACTGTGCTAGGACACAGTGTTGTATCCATGTTGCTTTAAATCTGTGCTCAAAAAAGAAATATTTGTTTTTATGTACTGGGATGGTAGAAGGATGATAAAGGATCAGTAACTTTAGTTGTCTCACTTTTCTTACTATAGGTAGGTCATATCGTAGTCCTGAATCTTTTTCTGCCCACTTTGAAAGGATTTTATTTCCCTACCTTCTTGAGGCAGCGCTTGTTTACTGATTTCTTTTTTCTTTCCCTGTCTGTCCACCCCTCCCCCTGCCCCTTATTAAATATGTTCTAAGACTGAGTCTTCACTAGACTGGTTAGACCCTTCTCTTCTCTCAGTGGTGGTTTTGCTTCATTGTTAACTGGTTTGCAAGTGTCCAGGTATGGATTCATTCAGTCGTACTCACTCATTCTCTCTCTCTGCCCCTCTCTCCTTCCCTCACCCTTGTGGTTATCACCTGTGGTGGTCACTGCAGCCCTTTGATGACCCCTCCACCAGCAGGAACGAAGAGTGTGAGACCAGCAGAGTGTTTGATGGATGTAGAGGTGCCACTTGAACCATCAGAGAAAGATTTAGATAAAAAATTATTTTCAAATTAGAATCATTTCTAGCTCTCGCCCGTTACTCACAATGACGTGAATTTGGGGAAAACTGAAAATTCATCAGTAAGAGCCACAACTCTGGTTTTCCTCACCTTCCCTGAATTCTTGTTTCTGTGGGCCAACACAGCACATAAAACGGGCCGATGGAAAACACCACTTACTCTGGGTCTTGGCATAACCTGCTGGAGTCCTGCTCCTTGACCACTAGGGAAGCTTTGATAGGAAGACACCAAACAGGGAGCGTGAGAGAGATGAAGACCTACCATACACAGGAATGTTCTTCCAGATCTTAGTCTCCCCCTACCGTAAATGTCTAACCCCCCCACCGTCATTAAGGCTGAAATTAACTCCCATTGGGCTACAAAGCAGGAAAGGTATGTCTGTGTGTAACCAGATGGTTTTCAAATAACTAAATCTCCTGGGTGGAAGTTTTCATTGGAAAACCATTTTGTCCCCAAGCTGAGATTCTCACTAGGTAGCTGGCTGGGACTCCCAGACAATCCCCTTAGGCTTTAGGCAGGCTCCATGCTCCTTGAGGCCAGAGGCACTCTGGACAGGCGAGGTCCCATCTGATTCTGGTCCCTAAGGCATTTGTTTGGGGAAAAGATGAGCTGTAAGGTCAGGTATATGCTAAGTCAATTGAGTTGTCCCCGCTTACAAAAGTGTTGCTACTTTCTGGTTAGTGTCCATCAAGGTGTAGGTAGCTTGTCTTCCCTGACTTGTGAGAGCAGAAAGAGGGTACTTTTCTCTGTTTTATGAAAGTGAGCAGAAGGGTGGTGCACAGAGGAATGAAAGGAGGAAGAAAGGGCTAAACTAAGGACACGCCATGGCCCCTGAGCTGGTGTCAGAACTCCAAGTGAATGCAGCTTTTCTCTCACCGCTCTGTCCTTTCTACCCCCACACTCCCCAAAAACCTTCTGGTGTAATTCAGTGCCTGACATCCAAGAACTTGCCTTTGTTATAAAGGGTACCACAGAATGTGTCATTAAGGCATAAAATGTAACTGATCAGTAAGTTGGCTGCTTTGTGCCAAGTATAAAACCGTCGGCATGGTTCAGAAGATGACTTTGGGTGATGGAGCCAGCCTTCAGTGGTAAGGAGAGATGCTTTGCCAGTTTCTGCTAGTTACAAAGATAAATTCTTTTGAGACATTAGACTGAGCCCAAATCACTGAATTGAAGGAATTCCCAAACCTTCCATTTGCAATGTGGTGTTTGTAACAGAGTTAAGCAACATAATATTTGAGAATCATGGCTAGGTGCGGCAATGAGTGGGTTTTTCCTTAGTTCTTCCACTCTTCCTTAGAATAATATGTAAGCCTAGAAAAGGGTGTGTTCTGAATGTCTGAATTGAAATGGACACTAGGAATGAACATCTGCACCCTTGAGGGCGTAGATGCTAATCCAAGGACTGGACTGTAGTAATGGCACGAGCAGAGTATGAAGAGGAGCGTAAAGATGGAGCAGATTCTCACTCTGAGTTTCACTCTTACCTGAGCCAGTACTTTCTGGGATCGAGACTGTACTCCACTTTGACATAAACACTGGCCCTCGGCAGGCTTTCCAGACCTCTGGGACCAGCTCGGTGTGCTTGTTAGAGTTGTAGAAGAAGAGAGAACTAAGTGTGTGTTTGCTCTTCCCCAGCAAGTGTGCTTACCTCATTTGTGTGTTTCTTGTCCCATTGCCAGAAGAATGCTTGTAGTAAATCCATCTCTCCTAGTTGTAGAGGTCTCCATGAGGTCTGTCTCATGGCCACTCCAGTGTTTGAGGAATCCATGAGCCCCATGAATATTCTGGGAAGGCACCAGAATCGGTACCTTTGCCATTGATAAATACAAATACAGAAAAATACTGTATCCCACTGTAGATACCTAAATATGGGGTGTTAAAAATATGAATGTGCTTTTTAGATTTTTCCTACTATACCTTTTGAGAATTAAAAGTATAATAGATTATGAAAAAAATATGCAACAAACTGTGTGCTTTTATCCATAATGAAGACAACACCAGACATGGATATGTTTACTTGCAGATGTATTTTTAATATGCAGTATTAAATATTTTCCTAAAATCTCAAAAGGTACCAAGACTTCACATCTCATGGAAAAAGTGTACTCTTCTTCCTAAATGCTCTTGTGAAAGTATTTTTAAAGTTTATATACTGTGCACACTATGGCACAAAAATTGTGTCACTTTGTTGGCTTGTTTGCCATGATATATTGCGCATGATAAAATGTTTTGTTGCTTTGCTTGCTTTTGGTAACCATGAACCATATTTTCTGTTTTTTTTCCCCCTTTTGTGTGTGTATGTACACATGCATTTTAAAATCATTTCATATGACATTTTTTTCCTCACCAAAAGGAATATACTGCATGGAAAAGATAAATGCAAACATTCCTTTTCTTTGTTTTTGTTTTTGTTTTTGTTAATTCTGACTCAGAGAATTTCTTGCTCTTATTGGCTTTTTATGGGTGTGAAGCATAACCGAATTGTGCATGGAAGATGCAGATTTAAAATCCAGCGGCTTCACAGTTTGCACATCAGTTGCCTGTCACTAAAAAGTTACTTTGGATTCTGCATGAAATAGGCTTGAGTGGTTTTCTAAAAAAGACCTTTAGATATTTAATGTATAGCTACACACATTGATATGTTCTTAATAGGTGCAATCTGTGTCACCCAAGTTCAAGGCAAAGGACTGTTAGAAATTACTAAAACGAGAGTTTTGTGGTTGCACAAAGTAAACGTGTACCTATACAGGCAAAACAACGGCTACTGATATTTCAGAACCAGCACACAAGAAAGTCAATAGGAAGTAAGGGAACAGTTTTCCATTGTGGTTATTTTTCATCATTAATTCTTTCCTCGTGTTTTCTATTTTTCATTGTTGGCCCATTCGGTTGCGATGTGCTTTTTCTGTCTTTCATTTCACATGGCTCTGTGTTTTATTTATTTAGTTTTTTTAACCTTTGGATTAGTTATGTCAGTAGAAATTTTTCCCTCCTTTACTTAGTTGTTCCTTTTGCTTCTTCCATTCTAAATCATGCAAACAATTGTACTTGCTTTTGTAATATTTCAAAGTTTACTGACCAATTTTTTTCTCTGGTCTCTCTGTTTCTCAACCATTTTCGTTGATTTTGTGTTTGATTTCATTTTAAAATTTAAGAAACAGTTGAACGGAGTGCAGGAGCAACAAGATCCCTCCCCACCTCTTACTCATACAAGCCATTCTTTTCTACAAGACCATACCAATCCTGGACAACAGCTCCGATCACAGTGCCCGGGCCGGCCAAGTCAGGCTTCACTTCCTTATCAAGTTCTTCCTCTAATACGCCATCAGCTTCTCCGTTAAAATCAATTTGGTCTGTTTCGACTCCTTCTCCAATCAAATCCACGTTAGGGGCGTCAACTACATCTTCAGTTAAATCCATTAGTGACGTGGCATCTCCAATTAGATCCTTTCGGACAATTTCTTCGCCAATAAAAACAGTGGTGTCACAATCTCCATACAATGTCCAGGTTTCCTCTGGTACCCTGGTTAGAGCTCCCCCAGTCACGGAGGCCTCGCCTTTGAAAGGGCTGGCATCCAGTTCTACGTTTTCCTCTCGAACCTCTCCAGTGACAACAGCAGGGTCTCTGTTGGAGAGGTCATCAATTACTATGACACCCCCTGCCTCCCCCAAATCAAACATTAATATGTATTCCTCAAGTTTGCCATTTAAGTCAATTATTACATCAGCAGCACCGCTAATATCTTCGCCTTTAAAGTCAGTGGTATCTCCGGCTAAATCAGCAGTTGATATCCTTTCATCAGCTAAAGTGACGATGGCCTCTTCTCTCTCATCACCCGTCAAACAGGTGCCCGGACATGCAGAGGTAGCGTTAGTCAATGGATCTATTTCCCCTCTGAAATATCCCTCATCGTCAACTTTAATCAACGGATGCAAAGCCACTGCCACATTACAGGAAAAAATTTCTACAGCTACAAACTCTGTGAGCTCTGTGGTCAATGCAGCCACTGACACCGTTGAGAACGTGTTTTCTACCACGACAGCAATGCCATTTTCCCCACTCAGGTCATATGTCTCTTCAGCACCGTCAGCTTTTCAGTCTCTAAGAACTCCTTCCGCAAGTGCACTCTATACATCCCTTGGGTCGTCAATATCTGCAACTACCTCATCTGTAACTTCATCAATAATCACAGTGCCAGTATACTCTGTAGTCAATGTTTTGCCAGAACCAGCATTAAAGAAACTTCCAGACTCTAATTCACTCGCAAAATCAGCGGCAGCCTTGCTGTCCCCCATTAAA
Organism: Macrotus californicus; assembly: GCA_007922815.1. NCBI lineage: Eukaryota > Metazoa > Chordata > Mammalia > Chiroptera > Phyllostomidae > Macrotus > Macrotus californicus. The sequence continues at coordinate 21,067 of VMDR010012307.1, read as the reverse complement.
ACATTGACTACGGAGACACGTCCCCAACCCCATTTCAATCGAACTTCATCTCCAGTTAAGTCATCTCTGTTCCTTGCACCCTCTGCCCTTAAGTTGTCTGCGCCATCTTCTTTATCTTCCAGTCAGGAGATTCTGAAAGACGTGGCTGAAATGAGAGAGGACCTAATGCGGATGACTGCAATACTACAAACGGACGTGCCTGAGGAGAAGCCATTCCAACCCGAACTCCCCAAAGACGGGAGAGTTGACGACGAAGAACCTTTCAAAATTGTTGAGAAAGTGAAGGAGGATTTAGTGAAGGTTAGTGAAATCCTTAAAAAAGATGTGTGTGTAGATAATAAAGGACCGCCCAAATCACCAAAGAGTGACAAAGGACACTCTCCCGAAGACGACTGGATAGAATTCAGTTCGGAAGAAATAAGAGAAGCAAGACAGCAAGCCACAGCGAGCCGTTCTCCCACGCTGCCAGAGAGAGTGCAAGTCAAAGCAAAAGCTGCCTCCGACAAGGATTATAACTTGACCAAAGTTATTGATTACCTAACAAACGATATCGGGAGTAGTTCGCTGACAAACCTGAAGTACAAGTTTGAGGACGCAAAGAAGGATGGTGAAGAGAGACAGAAAAGAATTTTGAAACCAGCAATTGCTTTGCAGGAACACAAACTCAAAATGCCTCCAGCCTCCATGAGGACTTCCACCTCTGAGAAGGAATTATGTAAAATGGCTGATTCCTTTTTTGGAACAGATACGATCCTAGAGTCTCCAGATGACTTTTCTCAGCATGACCAAGACAAAAGTCCCTTGTCTGACAGTGGCTTTGAAACAAGAAGTGAAAAAACACCTTCGGCCCCACAAAGCGCTGAAAGCACTGGCCCTAAACCGCTTTTTCATGAAGTCCCCATCCCTCCTGTCATTACAGAAACAAGAACTGAAGTGGTCCACGTTATCAGGAGCTATGAGCCCTCAGCCGGAGATGCTCCCCAGTCCCAGCCAGAGGAACCCGTGTCACCCAAACCTTCACCGACCTTTATGGAATTAGAGCCAAAACCCACCGCTTCTAGTATTAAAGAAAAAGTTAAAGCATTTCAAATGAAGGCCAATGGTGAAGAAGATGACCACAGTCGCGTTTTGAGCAAAGGCATGCGTGTTAAAGAAGAGACTCACATCACCACCACCACCAGAATGGTCTATCATCCTCCGCCAGGCAGTGAAGGCAGCTCCGAAAGGATTGAAGAAACCATGTCAGTCCATGACATCATGAAGGCCTTTCAGTCTGGGCGGGACCCTTCCAAAGAGCTGGCAGGTCTGTTTGAGCATAAGTCGGCAGTGTCCCCAGATGTTCACAAGTCTGCTGCTGAAGCCTCAGCCCAGCATGCAGAGAAGGACAACCAAATGAAACCCAAACTGGAGCGTATAATAGAAGTCCACATCGAAAAAGGTAACCAAGCTGAGCCCACTGAAGTCATTATTAGAGAAACCAAAAAGCATCCAGAAAAGGAAATGTATGTATATCAGAAAGACTTATCCCGGGGAGATATTAACCTAAAAGATTTTCTGCCAGAAAAACACGATGCTTTTCCTTGTTCAGAGGAGCAGGGTCAGCAAGAAGAAGAAGAGCTAACTGCTGAAGAGTCATTGCCTTCGTATCTGGAGTCTTCCAGAGTAAACACTCCTGTGTCCCAAGAAGAAGATAGTCGTCCTAGTTCTGCTCAGCTCATATCTGATGACTCTTATAAAACACTGAAGCTTTTGAGTCAACACTCAATAGAGTACCATGACGATGAGTTGTCAGAACTAAGAGGGGAGTCTTACAGGTTTGCTGAGAAAATGCTTCTGTCAGAAAAGCTAGATGTGTCTCATTCTGATACTGAGGAATCGGTTACAGACCATGCAGGACCCCCTAGCTCAGAGTTACAGGGGTCTGATAAGCGGTCCAGAGAAAAAGTAGTCACTGCCCCCCAAAAAGAAATTCTCTCCAAAATCTATAAAGATGTGTCTGAAAATGGGGTAGGTAAAGTGTCTAAAGATGAGCATTTTGATAAAGTGACAGTGTTGCACTACTCTGGCGATGTTAGTAGTCCAAAACATGCCATGTGGATGCGCTTTACTGAGGACAGATTAGACAGAGGTAGAGAGAAGTTGATATATGAAGATAGGGTGGACAGGACCGTGAAGGAAGCTGAAGAAAAACTGACTGAAGTGTCACAGTTTTTTCGTGACAAAACCGAAAAGCTAAATGATGAACTGCAGTCCCCAGAGAAGAAGGCACGCCCTAGGAATGGCAAAGAACACTCTTCTCAAAGCTCGACCAGTAGCAGCCCTGAGAAAGTGCTGTTGACAGAACTGTTGGCGTCCAACGACGAGTGGGTTAAGTCAAGGCAGCATGGCCGCAATGGACAAAACCTCCCCAGAGCCGATGAGAGGAAAGCATCCAGTCTGCCCAGCAGCCCGGAGAAGAAGGTTCTTTCCCAACAGGCTGAGGACAGCAAGTCCACAGAGGAAGCCAAAGGAAGTGTTCCTCGGAGCAAAGCGCCAGATGGGCCCCAGTCTGGGTTTCAGCTCAAACAATCTAAACTCAGTTCCATTAGATTAAAATTTGAACAAGGCGCACAGGCCAAAAGTAAGGACATGTCTCAAGAGGACAAAAAGCCAGATGGCCAATCCAGAATCCCAGTTAAAAAAATCCAGGAGAGCAAGCTACCCGCCTACCAAGTGTTTGCTAGAGAAAAGCAGCAGAAAGCCATAAACCTCTCAGATGAAAGTGTATCTATGCAAAAAGATTTTATGGTATTAAAAGCTAAAGATGAGCATGAGCAAAGCAAGGAAATTGTTGTAAATGATTCTGGCTCTGTTGAGGTGAAAAAACAGAGAACTGAAATGTCAAGTAAAGCAATGCCTGACCATTTTTCTGAGCAACAGGCTAAAGACTTGGCATGTCATGTAACCTCAGAGTTAGCAACTAAGGGACCGTGGGACAAAAAGGTCTTTAGAACATGGGAAAGTTCTGGAGCCACTAACAATAAGTCTCAGAAAGAAAAACTTTCACATGTGCTTGTTCATGATGTAAGAGAGAATCACGTTGGTCACCCTGAGAGTAAAAGTGTTGATCAAAGGAGTGAATTTCTGTCTGTGACTGAGAGAGAACACAAATTGTTAACAAATGGCTCTCTCTCAGAAATTAAGGAAATGACTGTAAAATCTCCCTCCAAAAAAGTCTTATATAGGGAATATGTTGTGAAAGAAGGGGACCGTCCTGGCGGATCTCCCGAGCAACCCTCCAGGAGCAGGGAGAGCTCGGCCGTGTCACACATCCCAGTCAGAGCGGCTGAGGGAAGGAGAGTGCCATCTCCGAGTATCCACGATGGTTTTCGCGACCAGTCGCCATTTCCAAAACACGAACTATCGCAGACGTTACCCCAAGCAAGTCCAAGTAAAGAGACAGCTGAGACACAGCACTTGAATTCTCAGGAAGATGAAAAAGTTACCTATTCGGAAATCAGCAAAGTTTCCAAACACCAGAGTTATATAGGCTTATGCTCACCTCTCGATGAAACCGAAACCTCCCCCTCCAAGTCTCCTGATTCTTTAGACTTTAGCCCAGGAAAGGAATCTCCCTCTAGTGACGTATTCGACCACAGTCCCATTGATGGATTGGAAAAAGTTGCACCACTAGCGCAGACGGAGAGCGGGAAAGAGATAAAAACTTTACCTGTTTATGTCAGTTTTGTACAGGTGGGGAAGCAATATGAAAAAGAGATACAGCAAGGAAGTGTAAAAAAAATCATAAGCCAGGAATGTAAAACAGTCCAAGAGACCAGGGGGACTTTCTATACCACTAGACAGCAAAAGCAACCTCCCTCTCCCCAGGGTAGCCCAGAAGATGACACTCTAGAGCAAGTTTCCTTTCTAGACAGCTCTGGGAAAAGCCCTTTAACCCCAGAAACCCCGAGTTCAGAGGAAGTGAGTTACGAGTTTACGTCTAAGACACCAGACTCACTCATAGCTTATATACCAGGTAAACCCAGCCCCATTCCCGAGGTCTCTGAGGAATCGGAGGAGGAAGAGCAGGGCAAGTCGCCCTCCTTAAAGCAGACTGTGGTGGAGGGGACAACGGGCGCACCCGAAACGCCTCCCCACGTGAGCAAAGACTCTAACCAAAGACCCAAAACTAACAGAGTCGCCTATATTGAGTTTCCCCCTCCTCCACCGCTGGATGCAGACCAGATTGAGTCAGATCAGAATCACCATCTCCCCGAAAGAGAGGTCGGCATGACTGAAGTCAGTCTGCAAGATGAGCATGACAGGTACCAGCTGGCCGAACCCGTCATCCGAGTGCAGCCGCCTTCACCAGTGCCTCCTGGGGCAGAGGTCAGCGATTCGAGCGATGACGAATCTCTTTATCAACCGGGTCCAGTTAAAAAGTATACCTTCAAGTTAAAGGAAGCAGACAGTGAACAAAAAGAAATGACAAAATCCAAAGCTTCCGCTGAAAAGGCTTCCAACCAGAAAGAATCAGAAACTAACGGAGCTGGGAAAGATAACGAATTTGGCCTTGGCCTTGATTCGCCTCAGAATGAAACTGCCCAGAATGGGAACAATGACCAGTCTGTCACCGAGTGTTCCATTGCTACCACGGCAGAGTTTTCTCACGATACAGATGCCACAGAGATTGACTCTCTTGACGGCTACGACCTGCAAGATGAAGACGATGGCTTGACAGAGGGCGATTCTAAACTCCCGAGTCAGACCATGGAAATTAAGAAAGATGTCTGGAGCACGGAGGGCCTTCCCAGGCCAGCTGATCGCTCCTTTAGCCAAAGTAAACTGGAAGTTATCGAGGAGGAGGGACGGGTGGGGCCTGATGAAGACAAACCACCGTCTAAAAGTCCTTCATTGGAAAAGACTCCTATTAAGACTGACCCAAAGTCAGGGGCCCAGTTTTTCACACTAGAAGGCAGACATCCTGACAGATCAGTGTTTCCTGATACTTATTTCAGTTACAAAGTGGATGAAGAATTTGCCACTCCTTTCAAAACGGTAGCAACCAAAGGTCTAGATTTTGACCCTTGGTCTAATAACCGAGGGGATGATGAAATTTTTGACAGTAAATCGCGGGAAGATGAGAATAAACCATTTGGCCTGGCTGTGGAAGACCGCTCTCCAGCAACAACCCCTGATACAACGCCAGCCAGAACGCCAACTGATGAAAGTACCCCAACTAGTGAGCCTAACCCCTTCCCATTTCATGAAGGAAAAATGTTTGAGATGACTCGCAGTGGTGCAATTGACATGAGCAAGAGGGATTTTGTTGAAGAGAGGCTCCAATTTTTCCAGATTGGTGAGCATACTCCTGAAGGGAAGTCAGGGGACCAGGGGGAAGGGGATGAAAGTATGGTCACTGCCACACCACAGCCACAGTCAGGGGACACCACTGTAGAAACCAATCTAGAGAGAAATGTAGAGGCACCTCCAGCCGACCCTAACCCCAGCATCCCGACCAGCGGAGAGTGTCAGGAAGGCACGCCCAGCACTGGCTCCCTGGAGAAAGCAGCAGCGGCCACTAACACCTTGAAAGCTGACCCCAAGTCACGCACGCCTATAAAAATGGGAATTTCTGCGTCCACCATGACCATGAAGAAAGAAGGCCCTGGAGAAGTCACAGATAAGATAGAAGCTGTGATGACCAGTTGTCAGGGATTAGAAAATGAAACTATAACAGTGATTTCCAATTCAGCCGATAGCCACCTGGGCACTAGGCCCCAAGAAAAACATGATTTTCAAAAAGATAACTTTAATAACAACAACAATTTGGATTCTTCCACTATACAGACAGATAACATTACAAGTAACGTAGTGCTGACAGAACATTCTGCACCCACTCGTACCACAGAGAAGGCTAACCCCGTGAAAAGCTCGTCAGGAAAAAAGACAGGGGTGCTGCAGGGACACTGTGTAAGAGATAAGCAGAAAGTTCTTGGAGAGCAGCAAAAGACAAAGGAATCGATAGGGATTAGGCGCAAATCCAAACTTCCCATAAAGGCCACTTCATCAAAAGCTATCTTCCCACCAAATCATATGCCAAACATTAAAGTGAGTAGAATGAAGCAGGTCAGTCAATCTGAGAAAACCAAAACCCTCACTTCTTCATGTATAGATGTAAAGTCCAGGATTCCAGTAAAAAACACACACAGGGATACCATAGTTGCAGTTAGAAAGGCATGCACCCCACAAAAGCAAGGGCAGCCAGAGAAAGACAAGGCCAAACATCTTCCATCCAAGTTGCCAGTAAAGGTAAGATCCACCTGTGTCACCACCACCAATACCACCACCACCACCACCACTACCACCACTACCACCACCACCACCACCACAGTTAAAGTCAGGAAAAGTCAGCTTAAGGAAGTATGTAAACATTCCATTGAATATTTTAAGGGAATTAGTGGTGAGACCCTAAAGCTTGTGGACCGCCTCTCTGAAGAAGAAAAAAAGATGCAGTCTGAGTTGTCGGATGAGGAAGACAGTACCTCAAGAAACGCATCGTTGTCCGAGAGTTCCCGGGGTGGCCAGCCTTCAGTTACAACGAAGTCTGCTAGAGATAAGAAAACAGAGGCAGCACCTCTAAAATCAAAGAGTGAAAAGGCCGGCAGTGAGAAAAGGAGCAGTAGGAGGACTGGTGAGAACGAAGGCAGTCAGGTTTCTCGAGCGCTCTTTGCTCACCTCCTGGAGAACAAGCGTAGTTTGTAAACACTTCCCAAATCGTAGAGCCTAGTGCATGAACTGTTGTGATTGCCTGTGGAGTGACTTAATCGTAGTTTCTCATTCTGTCATTGTCATCTGTATGTGCTGTCTATATACTCCTCTCTCTTCCTTTTAACCTGACTACACTGTAGACAGCTAGGGAAGCATGCTGAAGATAATCGGTGTCATTCACGATGAGCAGCTCTTTTACTTTCATGTGCTAATGGATATGATTCTGTCAAAGTAAAAGCACAGATGTCGAAATCCCATCATGGTGTCTTCACCAGCGCGACACTTCTGTAACTGTTGTGCGGTAGCTAGCGCGTCAGCATGTTCAGTTCCATCACATCGAGCATCCGTGTAGTCTGACATTTGGCCTGGTGCAGGTGGAAATCTAGTGAGTCATGTGACAAGAGAAGTGTTCATGTAGGTGATTAGGACACATGTAAGTGTGCAGTGTTAGCATTAGTCTCTCTGTAAAAGCTGAGTACTGGTAAAAGCAATTTTCCAGTATCGTATTTTTCTTGATGATTATTTTAATTAAGAAATTGTAAATCGTAGGTCCACAGAGTCCATGTGAACGGACAGATATCAGGATGGCAATAGTAGCTGATCACCTGGGACTTAGTTGGACAGGTAAGTGTGTATGCTCCTGAATGAAACAAGTACTTTCTTAACTCCTTTGTCTTATTCGCAAGTGCTTCATTGTAAAAAACAGAAACAAGGAATGAGTAAAAAGTGTTTTTATCAGACCCACAATTCTACCTACCCAGAGATAGTTACTGATAGTGCCTGTATACTATTTTTCAAAGCTCCTTTTATGCATATTCACTAAAGAATAGAGATTTGATCATATTTTACCCAGAATTGAAGCACTTTCTTCACAATGCCATTTCTGATTATATAGAAAGGACCTTTTATCTAATAGGAAATATATTTTGTGCCATAAAAGAAAACATAGCTAAGGCCTGTGAGTTTTGAGTAATTAAAAAATTTTAAACATGGTTTATGGCCTTAGAGCAGCTCTCTTAGACAACAGTTCACTTATTCCATGCCTAGGTTTAACAGATTTCAATCATTCATAAATCATCTTCACAATTCTTTTGAAGTACACACTTATATATTTATTTAGTTGATCATTTAAGCAGACTCAGTTTTATGCTCCAATATTTATTTAATAATGCACAAGGACCATTTTCAATAATTATATAAGAAAACAAAGGAATGACAGTAGGTTTAAATTTTGAATTAAACATTTTTTCAATAGAATACACAAATCTATTCGTTTATAAAACTAGTTAGGTTCTATGAAATGAATGAAACTATGTATGATCACTATGTAGAATAATTGGAATAATTCGAATAATAATAATAGTAATTAGAATAAAAGGAATAGTTGGCTTTATTTTGCTATACGAAAGATGAAAATAAGGCTCTGTGTCAATTGGATAATCCTGCTCTGAATTAGAGAAATTTTAGGTTTAGTAGATTGAATGTATTAATGCACAGCCAAAAAACATAACAGTTTAAAAATGTTAATTATTGTCGTATCTAAAGTCATCTTGAATGCTATTGGTGACATACATTCTAGGCTCAGGAATATAATTATCTATGCTGGTAAGAGGGAGCACATGAAACTAGATATTGACAAACAAGGTCATCTAAATAATTTTCCTTTGAACACCACAAGTCCCTCCCCTCCTGCCTGCTAAACATCCCTCCCTCCTTCAGCCTAGTCCTTGCTCTCTGACACACTGCTAGTACCCAGGAGCCTGGTGGAGCTCTGTAAAGACACATGGTCTGAGTAATCACTTGCAAGTTGTTGAGAGTTAAGCAATTCATTGCACATAAATATTTGCTAACATCAAATTAAAATAATATTTATATTTTAACATTGGACATTGTAATGTGAAAATGTGCTGGAGCCAGTACTGATTTTGCAGTATTATATGCTCGTAACTATTAGATTACTTTCCATAAGCAAATCCAGTTCTCAGTTTGTCAGAGTAAGTTTTTGGAGATGCAATATGAGAATAGCCAGACATAAGCCATAAAGCAACAGCACTCCCAGTGAGAGTGTCTTTGCTCCATTCAGTCTGTGGACAAACGATCCAGTCTGGTTCCGAGGGCTTGTGGGGCAGCACGTTAGTTGTGTCTCTGAAAACACGGAGAGATGAAGAGCTTAAGAACAAATTTAACTTTTTAAATTTGAACTCCTGTAGGCTCAATGAAGATTATTAGGAAAACTGTCACCTTAGAACAAATTTAAATCTGTCCTTCAGATTCACTGTTAAGTAATCTTAGTGTACTTTGACTTTTTTATAAAAAGCTTTTTAAAATGTTATATACATTATGCAAATTTTGGCTTTTTTATTTGTAACTACATAGTTTCTACAAAAATTAAATATTCTCTGATCTTGGTTTTAATGGCTAAATAACCAAGAGACATACTTTCTACAGTGTTGTTGTTCTAACTGTGGGTCACTGGTGAGTCATGAGCTCAATGCATGCTTTGGTTTTGTGTTCAAATGGAACAGAATGGAAAAGCAGATGTCTGTGTATTAAGGCTAGTTTTGCTCTGTAAGGATCGGGCTTCATTTATATCAGTACTGTGTGTTTCCTACTGTAGGCCCTGATCACAACAGTTTGCAAAGCACTGCATTACCCTAACTAACTCTTCTTTTGTTCAACACCTTCATGCTTTTCCGTTTTTCAGTAGTACAAGCCTACAGTGAACACTGACATATATAAATCTTTGTGTACAATCCTATGTAATCTCAGGGTAGATTTCTGGAAGTAAAATCATTTGTTCAAAGGATATGGACTTTTTTGAGCTTCTGAATGCATTTTTCCAAATTGCTGGAAATATGATGGTCTAACCACTGTGCTGTATACCTGAAACTAACATAAAATAATATTGAATGTTAAAAAATATATACTTTTGATTAAGTTTTTAGAATAGCCAATATAAAAAAAATACTTCTTAAGCAGGATAGAATCTTTTGCCATGGAAGGATACTTTTCCCATTTCTTCTTATAATTATTTAAGGTACTACATACCTAATACATTCTTTTAATTGTACAAAAAATATACAGTGAAAAGTAAGTCCTCTCATCTTTGACTCCTACATTTCTGTCTACCAAGGCAGCCACTGTCACTCATGCATGTCTTTCCAAAGACACTCTCCACATTAACAAGACTGAGTATATATATCCAGAGGGACAGAAAGCCATCTCCCTTTTGTTTTTTACACAAGTGGCAGCACATCATGGACAACAATCTGGTCTAGAGTCATCATTTAACCTCTGAGGTGGAGCTGATGAAACCTGAAGGCATATAGAGTAGAGTATTATAGGAGTGACCTGTGTGTTTCGTGAAGACTGCAGAGGGTCAACACAACCAGCATCTCTCGTGCCGCGTATTTATGAATCATGTGTCCCTACGTGTCTTGTATGAAGTTTGCAGAAATTGACAGAATAATTTGTCTGCCTTTAAAAAATTCAGCAGCATATTCTTTTTACAGCTCAATAATCTATGTAATCTTTAAATCTAATTGTAACTAAGAGTCAAATCACAGTCCGTGTGTGATCACCGCTTTCCTGTGAAATCAAGTATATAAAGATTAATGAAATGCTCAGGGTCGTACACAGGTTTTGCTGTAAAATCTCTTTCCTTTCCTTGTGGCACTTGAGCATTCCTTTTATGAAATATATGTGATAAATGTTGAATATGAAGTCTTAGTAATTCTTTTTCTTTTCTACAGAACTGGCAAGGGAACTGAATTTTTCAGTGGATGAAATCAATCAAATACGTGTGGAAAATCCAAATTCTTTAATTTCTCAAAGCTTCATGTTATTAAAAAAATGGGTTACCAGAGACGGAAAAAATGCTACAAGTATGCTGAAATTATTTTACTTTAACTTTCAAAACTGCATATATCCAATATTTTGATAAGCCTGTAAATATAATCAGAGTAATCAAAAAGTAATAATAAGTCTTTTGAAAGTATACTTGCCTAATTTAGTGCAAATATTCTAACCTACCTTAGGAGGCTTTTAGAAAGCAATTGGTAGGGAATTCACAGCATTTTTGTCTGTAGTTCTCTCTGTGATGATCAAAAATGGAAATAGGGATTTAGTTGTTAAATCATGGGGCAGTAGTCAAACACTCCAAAGTTACTGTTATGGTCAGAGACGGAATTGCAGGGAGCTTGGGAAAGAAAACTAGGATCAAATTATGGGATCAAGCCATTTGATTCCATTTGGTCTATGGTGGCAGAGAACGCTCTAATATTATTGGGCTTGGTTTTGTTGTAGCGCATGCCAGGGGCGTGGTTCTATGCTGTGACAGGTGCCAACCCAACAATGTGGAACAAGTTATTGTGGGGTGGCCTGGGTCAGGCTGACCATAGTAAGGCATTAAAATGCCAAGCATCAAATATGAGGGTGACCTACTTTGACAGTCTAATAGGAGAGGAACACGTTTAACATTTTATTAGATCCCCTTATTACTGAAAGGAGTTTAGCTATTTTTAGGCTCATCTGCTCTGCATCTTACAATGGAATGAACGTTGCTGTCATCAAACACGGCTTTATAGGGTGGTTCTAAGGACCCTTACATACCTTCCCTGCAGCAGCGGGTTTTCTGAGCCCTCTGGTTTTCAGAGCTGCAGTAAAGGAAGAGCTAAAGAGCCCGCGGGCTTGCAAAAGCCAAGCCTTTGTGTGGATGTTGTGATGAGTGGAAGAAAATAATTTCACTGGATTTTCAAAAAAATGTTTTTTTCTCCTTTTTCAGCTGATGCCTTAACTTCGGTCTTGACAAAAATTAACCGAATAGATATAGTGACTCTGCTAGAAGGACCAATATTTGATTATGGAAATATTTCAGGCACCAGAAGTTTTGCAGATGAGAACAATGTTTTCCATGACCCTGTCGATGGTAATTGAATTCAGTGTTCATACTTATTTCATCATTTGGTAAAATTGGAAAGTGTAGTAATACAGGGCAGTCAGTTAAAACCAGCTAACTGGTGATTTGCTTGACTTAATTTCTCATTTTCATAGCATTTTCTCTGCCAGAGTTTGTAAATATACACTCTAGTAGAACCAATGATAAATGTCTGCTATGTAAAACATAAATAATGAGCATAAGTTATCTGAAAGAATTCTATTTCAAATATTTTATGTGACCCAATGGGAAAAAAATGTAAAGAATGCATTACTTTTGTCATTTTCATAGTAACCTTAAAAATTAGTGAACTAGTTTATTCATAGGTAGGTTAAACCAAATCGGGAGCTACTTTTACCAAGTAAGTAAAGTACTGAGTCAAATTTAAGCATATAATATGCAAATTGTTAAGTAAAATGCTGAACTGCTGTTTGGGGGCCAAGTATTTAAACATGTAATGAAAAAGTCTAATGTAGCACTCAGAAAAGTGTTGTAGATATTCAGCATCATTTTAACTTCATGTGCTATTTGTTTGTTTGAAAAATTCCTATTTGATCTATAGTTTATAAAAGGCAGCATAATTTCTAATTCAATGAGCATGAATGTCTCCAACAACATAATTCCTCTTTTACATCAGCTCAATATATATAATAACATGTCATCTTTCCTTCGTGGTGTAAATTTGGGCTTTTTAATCAAAGCATTAAGAAAAAATAAATGTTTTTCAAGATGCTCTTCTTCCTTCACAAATAGAATTTACTCCTATAATTAATTTGTAGTAAAAAATGTCGATAATGCTGTGAAGGCAAGAACTAGGGATATCTTTCCACTATTACAAGTTTTGAAATATGGTGCTTTTCCCCCCAGTTTTAAACCAACAGAGTTAGACTAACAATCAATAACTTCTAATTTGGGATGTTATGTGACAGAAGATCTCACAGTTGACAGAGAATTTTAAGCATACCTTGTTATCCACATAACATAAGCATGATGGGTAATAATGTCAAAGTATTTTTTTTATTTTTTAAGCTGATAAATACTATAGGACCTTAGGAAAAAGCTCTCTTCAGGTCCTTATCTTACATGTGAGAGCATATATTGGTAGCCAAACTTTTTGCACTGAAGGCACACCACATCAAATTATGAATTATTGCCAAGTTATAGTTTATAGAATTGTTTAATATTCTTTAATAGTGGCTCAATAAACAAAATCACCAGAAAACAATAAAAGCATTCAGTGGAATTGAGAGCTGCATTTAACTTTAACCTTTTAAAAATCAAAATATTATTAAATAAACTCACAAGGTCTTTTTGTTACTACATCTTAATATTTTGTATTTCTTTCATAACTTCTTAGGGAAATTTAGGAATATGCATATGAAATAAGTTCCACTTGTGTAGTTTATAAACCTCAGCTAACCTTAGCCAGTGGTTCAGCAAGATGGTAGTTTATAGGTGAGCAGAACAGAGAAATGTTTACTTACCTATAGTGATTTGAATTTACACTAAAAGCTATGGGTGTTTATCTTGACCTGACTGAGAAATTAGGCTCTCGTTCTGTAGACTAATAATACAGAACATGTGCTTGGTTGACCTTTTTTCCTGTCTCTCCTCTTCACTGAAGTTCTGGAAATTTCCTTTCCTCACCATGACCAGACCATTGTTGACTTTTCTCGCTGCTCAAGGAGCCAGATACTCCCTTGGTCCATGCAGAAAAGTTTAAAACAGGAGAACTGCTCCCTCCGTCGCCTCTGTGTAGTCTGCTTAATAAACCGCCGTGTTTCATAGCCTTGTCGCGAATATTCAGAGCTCTTTGTGAATGGTTTTCCTCCTGTCTCTGTTGGGCATCATTTCTGTTTTCTCTTCATTTGACTCATGGTTCCGAGTGGACCCCTGCCACCAATTTACCAAAGCCTCCACCTAGGCCACGCCCTTTCATCTCTGACACATTATGACACCTGAAGACTTTACATGGAGTCTCCTCTTCTTTACCTGCTTTCTCAATCCTTTTCCTAACATCTTTTTAGAGTTTTTTCCCAGTGCTACTGCTCCAAAATCTAACAATCATTTCTTTCCAAAGATTAAATTCATTTTTCTTTGCTGTAAATTTCATGTGAAATAAGTAAAAATTAGAGTTGGGTAGAATCGCTCATATGTACAGTTCTTCATATGTTATAAGTAATTATAAAAATTGGTTTCTTATGACTTGATGTATTTAGTCCAGCAAAATATAATATTTACATGCTAAAAGTAGAAAGATAATGAATTCGGCCATAGAATAAATGTATCTTATATAATGACAAGTAACTTTACATTGGATTAGTCTGTTTATTTAAGTTACTGTATTAAAATTATCAAAATTGATAGAAACGATCTATATCTTAATTAATATTCTATTTTATTATAGTTTGCAGTAGTCTATTTATTTTATCGTATTACATTTAATTGAACTAAACCAATAAGTTTATCATTCTGTAATTCATCATACATTTTCATACCTGATATAATTTGTCATTCCATATGTTTTTGTTTGATGTACTCTTAATTCATTCCAGTCAGCCCAAATGTACTGTCTTCCATAGGTTATTCTTCCCTTCAAGTGGAACTGGAAACTCCCACAGGGTTGCACTACACACCACCCACCCCTTTCCAGCAAGATGATTATTTTAGTGATCTCTCTAGCATAGAATCCCCCCTTAGAACCCCCAGTAGACTGAGTGATGGGCTAGTGCCTTCCCAGGGAAATGTAGAGCATTCAGCAGATGGACCTCCAGTTGTAACTGCAGAAGACACTTCCCTAGAAGACAGCAAACTTGAAGACTCAATGCCTTTAACAGAAATGCCTGAAGCAGTGGATGTAGATGAGAGCCAGTTGGAGAATGTGTGTCTGAGTGAGTATCCTCAATACCTTGGAAGTATGGCTGGGTTTCCAAAAGATGTTAAACCAGCAGAGCCATTGAAACAAACTAGAAAAGTAAGAGTAAGCTCTGAGCAGCAAGAGAAAGGAAAATCTGGTCCTGATGAGGAGATGACAGAAGAAAAACTCAAATCTCTATTTGAGGACATTCAACTTGAAGAAGGAGTAGAATCTGAGGAGATGACAGAAGAAAAAGTACAGGCTATTCTTAAACGTGTTCAGCAAGCAGAACTGGAAATGTCTTCAATTACAGGTTGGCAGAACGAGACAAGTGGAAACCTAGAGTCCCCAGCCCAAGCTCGAAGAATAACAGGCGGGTTATTGGATCGACTGGATGACAGGTACGGCAGTTGCAGAGAAAGGAAAATGAAGCACAGACTATATGATAACAGTTCATTTTAAATACTCTATGTGCTTTTTAGCAATTACTCTTTTTCCAAATTACCATCCCAGTTTGGGGATAACACATGCTTTCCCAAAAGCATGTATTCCTGTTTTTATACATCAGTGTTTGACGTGATTTGCAGCAAAGGTTGGTTCTTTCTGCTAAACTGTAGAGGGGAAGTTACATTAAACTCAGATATAATTCTTAAAACTATTGACAGCCTAAAGTGAAATGAAAAAAGTTTTACATACATGCCAAAGACTTATGTATCATCCACTTTAGCATACCAGTCTTTTCTAGTGTATTACTTGTCACATAGCCAGTAATTAATGTTCATTCAAAATAATATAATCGATAAAATGCCAAGTCTTTTAGAAAGATAAACACTTCGATTATTTCCTGATTGCAAGTGTAAGTATTTAAACAAATTTTAAAAATACAGATTTAAAAAATCAGTGCAATCCCACAATCTGGCAGTGACCACTATTACATTTTGGTGGGTTTCTATGACATACATTTTTTTAAACTCTTAACACAGAAAACGCAGAGCGGGGAAAGAGAAAAGTCATTGCCTTTCTACCATACTAAGAAAAACACATTTTACGTGATATCCTTCCTTTTTTATACATGAGTATTTTACATGATTTGCAACATAGTATACGTAATTCTTTACTCCAAATAATATTGTCATGATAGAAATTTGTTTGTAACCAACGTAAGTCCCCAGTTATGAATCTGGACCTTTTTATAGCGGCCTTACTTAGAAAGCTGGGAGTTCCATGTCCTGCAGACATTGGTTAAGATCCGTTTGCACTTTGTAACTTTGGATGAAATTTGAAGCTCTAAGAATATCATTTTAATCAGCTTTAAAAATAAGATGACTACTTTGCTCAGATTTATAGATTGAAAAAGAAAGCTTATAGCATGCATACCAAGTGACCGATGCAAACAGTCTCCCAGTAATAGTTGGCATTATTTCTTTATGCACACATCAGAATAAGATATTTCACTTCAGTGGCAACTACTGATAAACTTAAGTTTGATGCAAAAAAAAAGAAAAAAACATTATTTTCATAACCACAAAAATTTCAAAAGATGGAGTTTACAACATTTGCAAAGACGAGTTTACAAATCTCCTTTTGCAGAAAGGTAGTGTCAGTGAATCCTGTGTTCAGTCTACCAAGGAGATCATTGCAAAGACAACAGAAAGCACTAATTTCGATGTCTGTGCTCATAGTCACATAACATAGTTGTACAGTAGGAAACAGACTTAAAAACAGTTATGTCGTAGGGTCTTCACAGTGTGCTGGGACATTTGTCCTTCCACATACAGAAAAGGGTGTGCCACTGATATTTTTATAACTGTATTTAGATAGTCCATGTGATTATAAGCATGTACACATATATACACTCATATGTGTTGTATATATAAAACACTGTACCAATTATTGCCTTCAGAATTCTGCAGGTAATAAGACACTAAAAATGATACACAAGCTACAAAATAAAAGTCTATACTGAAACTATTAAAAATTAGAAATCAATTTTTAAAAGTACTAGAAGAGAAAGACTTAATAATTGAAGGATAAACAGCCCTCCCGGAAGTAGAAGCAGTGTATGAGCACCAATAGCCTGCTCACTGGTGAGGTTCAGCAGAGGTCAGGAGCGTGGAAAGGTGAGAGCCAAGTCAGGACATTACAGCTGGAAAGCGTGATGGCAGGAATCACAGTAGAAATGCACACAAAGACTGGAATTGGGGGTTCTTGGGGGTGCCAAATTCTCTTCACAAGAACTCACACCTTATGGGCAGTTTTTTCTCTGGCAGTATAAAAGCATTTTGAGATATTCTCTTCTTTTACATTAGTGGACCTGGAACTTAGAGCAGTCCGTGAACTGCTCAGGATTACTTTTTAAGATACAGAGTCCAGGTGGCTATAGAAGTGCAGTTAAACACAACAGAACACAAACCGACAGCCCAGCCAGCCAGGCTGCCAGCCGGAGTGCAGGGGCTGCCTGGAGCCTGCGTGGCACCTCCTTGCCCTCACACCCACAATAGCCCCTCACACAGGTTGAAATCCAGTGACTGAAGTTTTCATGCCTTTCTATCAGGTTGGCCAAAAATTCCATTTAGGATTTTTTCATAAAAGACACATTTTTCATTTTCACCAGTAACTATTGATTTGGGTATTTTGAGTGTGTCAGTTATGTCCCACTATTGGCTTCCAGTGGACAGAGGCCAGGGGTGCTGCTGAACGTCTTCTAATGCATAAGACAGCCCCACAGCAAGAATTATTTGGCAAAAATGTCAGTAGTGCCAAGAAACCCACTTTTGACACATTCCATCAGTCACAGCACCTTCTCTATACATTGCACAAATCTTTTTTTTCCCATTTCGGTTGTGTTTTTACCTTTCTTGAAATAATGTCTTATTTTAATAAGACATCAAAAATATTGTATATCTTCTTCCGTCTTCAATATTAAAATGGCTGCACAAAAATTCACCAATTTTGATTTTTTTTAACGCACGCTGTTATGACAACTGTCACAATACAACCTAACAAAAATATTTCCAATGACGTTAAAGACACCTAAGTGCTACTAGAGCCATCTTATGGAAAAAACGTAATGGACTTTTTGGCCAGGCCAATATTGTATGCCTTCTGAAGCCCATTGTCAGCCATGTGTTTCCTTTGTAAATGTCTACATTTCACCTTTTGCAGCCCAGACCAGTGTAGAGATTCCATTACCTCATATCTCAAAGGAGAACCTGGAAAATTTGAAGCAAATGGAAACCATGCAGAAGTTACTGCGGAAGCAAAGACGAAATCCTACTTTCCAGAATCCCAAAATGATGTAGGGAAACAGAGCCCTAAGGAAGCACTGAAACCAAAAATACATGGATACGGTCGTATTGAGGAACCAGCATCATCACTAGCAGCATATCAGAAATCCCTAGAGGAAACCAGCAAGTTTGTCATAGAAGAGCCTAAACCCTGTGTGCCTGTCAGTCTGAAAAAGATGAGTAGGACTGCCCCTGCGGATGGCAAGCCCAGGCTCAACCTCCACGAAGAAGAGGGGTCCAGTGGGTCTGAGCAAAAGGTACGTCATCTTAGTTCTTTTCTTTAAACTGAACGTACTGATGCTTCCTGTCGTTTAGTGTTGTAGCACTTGACCCAAGGTTCTTTATTGTTTCCAAATTATAAATGCATAATCAAAAATTGTAACGCTAACGGTAGAGTGGTTAGTGGTGTGGACTGTGAAAGAATTCACAAAGAGAAGTGCAAAAAGCAAAGTTTTTTATGTTTACTTTAAGACCGGGAAGGGGTGCAGTGCAGTCATATGCACCAGCACCAGCCCTGAGGGGTAGGGGCTGTGAGTTTTTATCCGGTAATGGGGTGGCTGCAGAGCAGGATGTTTCGGTTAGGCTGACATTTGTTTCAATGTTATCTTTGGGTGCAGGGTCCAGTCGTCGTGGTCTGGTATGTCCTATTTCATAAATTCCTGGAGCCTCTGTGCCTTCAGGGTGTTTCCAGTAATTTTCTAGTCCTGAAGATAAAGGCTCATAAAACAATTAGGGTCAGTCATGCTTTGTGGGGTCCAGCCAGCTCTAGGAGGGAGGACCTGAGAAAAAGAGGCATTTGTCCTATTAAGTAATGTTGGGAGTAAAGAAAGCTCTGAGTAAAGCATAAGCTGTTTGGTCATTCATAAGGTAGGAAAAAGAACTACAGAGATGCTAAGTAACTAGTTTAAGGTCCAGTGTTACCTTGTCTGGGATTTAGGTTTCCTAATCTCAATCCAGTCTTCTTTCTCATGCAAGGAGGGTACTTGTTCTGACCCTACCTGGTTTTTTTGTATAATTTAAAGAGTTTATAGCATACCACTGCAAGGTCTGTTGTCTGAAAGTTAGTTTTAAAATTTGAAGAAACAGTTCCCAGGACTAAAATGAGGAGGGTATGTACCACTGTTGGTTGACAGCATTTAGAAATTTAAAGTTAGAAGTGTCATTTTAATAATTGTATATCCAAGTTGATAATTTTAAAACCTACTGCCATAGAATTATTTGCTTGCTCTTTCCACTTATATGTTTTTTGTGGTACCATTAATAGTTATTTTTTATTCATCGAAGTTTTTCACTTTTAGATATTTTAAAGAGTTAAACTGAAATTATGACTCATAGATGGGTATAAGAAAATAAAATTCAGCTCATTTTCCTGTCGAGTTTTATGACTTTTCATGAGTTATACAATAGATGTAGATCAAGAGATATACACCTTTGGAATAATGGCACTTGCCACCGCCCCTAAAACATCTGGTTCACTTGAGATCTACCAGTGTTTTCTGCCACAGGTAAAGAAGTCTTCTGTCCAATAACGAGTTCACGATTACTTGGAGGCTTAAAACAATGTATAAACGCGCAATCACTCAGGAGCTAATTGTGGGTTTATCAGCTAATCATATGCTCTCCTTTTCCCTTTTGCAGATTATCTTTTGACCATTTTCCTGCTTGTTAGGAGGGAAAGTAAGAAGAAGTAAAATTGTCAGGCCTTTCTTTCACTTCCTTCCTGAAAAGGGTGCTTTTGACTATCAGTTTCTGTCTTTTAGTTCATTCTTAGTCTGTGTAAGCAGTATGACTTTGAGTAGACTGATGTTTTAACTATGAAATTGTATTCTGCATCAGCCTATGAAAACCAACAGAAAGTTCTGAAATCAAATTATAAATAAGCACTTCCATGCTCATACAGGTACATACAGGTTGGCTATTGGGGAACCAGGGAGAAGGCATAAAAAGGGTTTAAAAACAAAAGTCTTAACCCTGAAAGGAAACTCAGCTGAGTTTATTGGTAATGGAAAGTAATTACTACTAGAAAATGTTTCCAGACTTTCTCACGAGTATGTTTCTTTGGTATTGGTCACTGGTCCTACTCCAAGGCTTTATGAGCATAGAAATTCACAATGGAGTTCAAGCTTCCGGTAGATACAAGCCTGACCTCACGAGAAATCCAAAGATGTTCAGGACGGGTCTTTTGTGGCTCTACCATAGCACGATAGCAACTAACTAGGTCATCTGATGTATGGTTTCAGAAAACAGACCCGTTTTTGTCCCCTAAATAATCAGGTCAAAAGTCCAGGCGCGGCTCTTACACGGATGACTGTCTGCTGTTACAAGGTAAAATTCTGCTGTTTTCCACCCCTTCCTATGCAGCAGCTCACGGCCAGGTGTACCGAGAAAATTCCATTTGGCCTCTTAGTTAACCCTGATTACTAATTCCTAGAGAATTCTCTGGAAGGAATCCTGAGATCCTACTACCACGTTCTCTCTTCCCATCACCTTAAGATCAGTCCCGACTCCCCGAAGAGGGTAGAAACTAAAACATTGGCCAAACGGCCACTTTTTCTTTATATGAGGGGCTGGTCTCAGATGATTCTTGATAAGATTATGGTATTATTGACATCTAGATTTGTTGTTATTGTTTGCATTAGCTGTTCTGCTTTTAATTTTATCCAAGCGGAAACTTTTCCCCAGTTTACGATTCCGTCTTTGGTTAATGGAGATGGAGCTCTCCCTTGGCTCGTCTGATCTGTGAATCCCCGAATGCTGATCAGTACTTCCTTTCTTTCACAATATGAATTCCTCCTACCTCTGTGTGCCTTTTTGAGCCATTGCAGGGCCTACTTCCACCTTGTTAGGTCATTCTCACGGCCTGAATGTATGGTCCCTTTTTAAAAGGCTTGAAAAGTAATAGGAAACCTAGCAACCAGTATCTTCGCAACGAGTTAGAAATTCAAAAACTGTTTCCATTTGACACTATATTAGTAGGATATTTTGTTCAGATAAAATTTCCTACAAAGTCAAGGTTGATACTATACTTCTACATATTTGTTAGGTTTCACTTTGGTGAAAATGGCCTACTTTATTATTTGAATGACATTTCATAAACTGCTTTAGCTGGCACTTATACCTCCCCTAACAATTTTACTTGTTTGTTTGTTTTTTAAATTACCATTTACTGCCATTGATTTTTCTAATGGATAGTAAGTACAGCTCCTCCTAACTCTGGGACTATCAGACTTGGGATAA